>JAOBYF010154109.1:0-10911 GCA_025403605.1 Parazoanthus darwini | reverse complement strand
GAGTGGTTGCCCATTCTCCCAAGCCAGTGGCTTATGTTTAATCGCTCGACGGCACAGATCTTGGCGTGAAAGTCGACGTTAAATTGTCACCCAACGCCACTACTTCACAATGTCGTCAATATCCAACCACAAACAAGCTCAAACACTGCTCGCCAATCTATACCGATTAGAATAACTCGCATATTTTCAAGTTGAACGTTTCGGATCTGCAAATTGTATTGTGTCGTTTCGTAATCGTGTTAATAACGAAACTGTCACATATTTGATCTTAACTGTTTATTAAGTCGAGAAACCAATTGTTTTCTGGATTTCATTAAGTAACGGAAAGAGTTTAAACAAGTACTTAACATGATCCTGGAAGGTTATTCAATCACTCTAGCGTAAAGACGCAGCTTTACACGACAAACTATATAATATTTCAAGATATCAGCCCATAAAACCAACCAGCTTTGTGACTTGATCAGTCTGTAAAATGTTTACCCAAAACGTTCAAGACTTTGGAAGAAGAGAACTGCGTGAAAATCTTTGACAAATTGTAAGTATACACAGCTACCATCCAAAGTTGCAAATATTTTTTCAGCCTTGCAAAAAATTTTCTTTTGGTCTTTCAATCAGAGAAATCGCTCTACAAATTTTCGTTTTAGTTTATTGTGTACGTGATCAAACAAATAAACAAGTTGGTTGGCGCTAAAAGCTTAATGTAAATAAGCTCACAAAAGAATTGGTTGAATCTCCTTGATTGCATCAAAGTTGAACAATTAAAATATCCATTCCATCTCAATTCCAACTGTATGACCATTGAAATACGTAAGTGCGAGTATAGAGAGTCTTTCGTAAGCTTTCGTACGTCATTTCAGAATCGCCGCAAGTATGTTTAATTTCCGGTTTCTTTCGTTTGTTTTTATGTCCGAGAGTATTAAAATACACACCAAGAGCTCTTCTTCAATTTGTAAAACAATGTTCAATTTCCAACTCAGCTTATTTATTTTGATTTTTTGGTTTAGGATTTCAAGGTTTAAAGTTACTATTACAAATATTATTTTAGTGAGTTAGTTTTACATCTAAAGCTTTTTCCTTTTTCAACGTTGAAAAGAGGTCAATACAAACCATTAAGCAACAAGCTTCAGGCTACATATATTTAAATAAGTGCTTTCTTTGTTTAGAAATACCATTCCGCCGGTAAACTACTTCAGTACACAGAAGTGCACAGCACCAACCGCAATGTTCGTCGGGTATATGTGTTGACTTGTCCCGAATCATTTTTAGTAATTGTGATAGTCAGTTTGGCTCAACCAAAACGTGTTTAGATTATCGATCCGAACTGACGAGCCACGAAGAGACCTCGGAGACATCGACATTGATGATCAGCCTAGCACACAAACCAGATTTCCCTTTGTCGTTCAATATGAAAAAAGCTAACTTGCTAACGTTACGATATAGTACCCGCGCCGGAAGAGCCGCTCTGTTATTAGATATCAAGCCGAGACATAATTGGTGGTAATTGATTGTATTCTTCTGTTGTCGGCAAAACTTGTTTCGATGTCCAAAGTTAATTTGAACCATTCTTTTTTGAAATACAACAATTTGTAAACTAAATTAGTTTTTAAAACATCTTTAACTCAAGCTGAAAGTCCATAAATCAGAATGTGTAGAGTAAGCAGCTAATTTTAAAAACTTTCTCAGTTCTGGCGGCGTTTTTCTGATATAAGTGGTTTTGTTGAAGTTTATATTGGAGCGCCGGTGAAAAACGAAATTCTTACTGGTCTGGCTTATATTTTTAAACATACCAATAACAATTCTGATTGAGTTGAAACACTTTTTTTTTGCACTGTGCAATTTTAAACATACCAATGACAACTTTTAATTCACCTTGTACTAAATTACAAGAACAAAAATCATATAAGCATACGACCTTACAAATTCAGCTAGTAACACCGGCAAAATGTAAGTGTTATAATTTAATCGATCTTAAAACGACTTCACCAGTCACTTCTTAGTTTATCAACTAGTGATTTATGGATTGCCTAAAACTGTTCATTTTATGGTATTGTCATGCTTTAAGAGGAGCAACAACTGACAACAGACACTTGCGGACTTTCAGTGAATTGTTAAAAAAATGTTATCGCACTGCCTGGCCGGGCAAAAATATATTGCTTCTTTTCATCACCCAGCTATGGTCAGGCATTTTAGAGTTACAAGCCGACACAATGATATTTCACTACAATGCCCACTTTCAAACAGAAATGTTCTCAGCAGTCTGCAAGCATAAGGTAAAATAACTATCATGTTATTTTTTTTGGTTTAAATTTTTCCCCTATATTTTACTTTTGTTTTAATAGTGCAAATGAGTACGGTTTCAATAACATCCAAAGTACTAAATTTCGTATTATCCAATAATAAAGATGTACCAATTCCTTTAAACTTAAAACCAACCGAAGCTGATGAGGAAAGTAATTTTCACTGGTTATAATTATGTAACGCGTAGCTAAGAGAAATGCCTAGTAATTGACTATGGATAAAAATGACATACTCACCGAGCTCTTTTAGTGGAAGGAGATCTGTCTGCGAAGAACTCTAGCTTTAGTGTCCCAGTCTGCCGAAGGGTTGGGAATTTTGTAATTTTGATACGTCATGCGTACGAATCCAATAATTCATAGAGCGGAATCATTCGAAACAAACGCTAAGTGATGCTGACATCAATTAGTCTGTAATAATTATTTTGGGCTAAATATGGACTGTTTGACTGCACATGTGAAGAAAGAGTGAGCTAAGTGTTAGGTTACGAAAGTCAATTTCACTTCCTTTGCAGCCGATACTTTTTTTATTGTATATGTTAAAGAACTTCAGACAAAGACATCGCATGTTCGACATTGCGGTTGTTAACGAGCGACTGCAAATAATATCTGCCGCGTGCCACAGTAGAAATGTTACCATGGCAGCCGAAACAATTCTACGAAGGATGTTATCAACTTAATTGTCAGCTTGTGACTTGCAACGTGATCCGTAAGTATCGTGAAGTATACTACTGCGGTAAAATAAGCCTTTACGTCAGTCACATGGCTATGGTCTAGCAAATCTTTCGAAAAGATCAAAGTTAATTATGACAAACCACGAACAGTTAACCTGGAAAACTGATAAACTTTTATTTGGAAACTGTCCTGCAGAAATTTCTAATTACTTGTTTTTTAGTTACAATTCAACATTGTATTTCACGTAGTTTTACAAAACACCAAATACATCATAATGTAATAACTAAGATGAGTTATGCAAAGTTATATAAAGTCAGTATAAATGTGAGTTCGGCGGATCGTCGCCATGCATCAACATATCATGGCTCCGTACATTAAACACGATCGAGAATTATTGATTATCATTAAAAGAACTATGCAGTGTTTTTGCCGAGGCTCGTCGTTCTTTGTTTCCTGGAAATTTTAGTCTAAAGTTATTCTTTAATTGTCCTTGTTTTCTCTTTATAAATTATATTCGCTTGTACAGCTGTCTTATAATGTTTGTTCCATTTCGTACACACTAATTTCTCAAGACGAGGTTTTTACAATCTGGTACACGACTGCTTCATAAAAGGCTGTCTCGTTCATTGTACATTCGTCCATTGTATACATATACACATGTTAACAATCTGGTTCACCGTTGTTTCACACGATTTTCTCGGTCACTGTACATTCGTATATTGTGACACTTACTTTGTACACACAAAGCTCTTTAGATAAAGTATTTACAATCTGGCTCGTATGGTTGTCTCGTTTAATGTACAAACGTACGTTAAGCACTTACACATACTTTGTAGAGGATGAGGTATTTACTAACTAGTTTACAAAAAGACTGAGATTGATCTATAAAACTACTTGATTGTTGAATTTTTCTCTTTCCAACGCAGCATCAAGCATTCTTACCCACAGTTCCAGACTAACGTAGTAATCGCTCTGTATTACAAAGTTTTTTAATGCTTTGAATCAAACTAAGCAGTGCTTAATTGTTTTCCCATCTTAGCCACTTCAGAGGTATACGCGTGGGTATTCTAGCAGCACTTGGAGCAACCCCAGGTCTCCCTTGACACAAGACAAAAAATAACACTCTTTCCATCAGAAATTGAAAAGTTTCGTTGCGTAGAATAGCAAATGATCAGTTTCGCTTCCCAAAGAAGGACTGATTCAGAAACAATTCCTCTTTACGTTTCCTTTCTGCGTGAGTGCACACTCCCGTTATGTGTAGAACAGAAGTAGTTTAACGCGACAACTATTGTATTATTGTTTTCCAATATCGCCATGTTGCTATTTTGACACCATCATTCATGTATGAAAACTTTAAAGTAAGTATTGGATTGAATTGGCAGTCATATGGCCACGATGTGAGCCCTTGACCAGCCAACGGATTAGTTTTTACTATATTGGCAGTATGAAACGGGTTTAAATGTGCAATATAAACAAGGTAAAAAACACGACAACCTGGAAATTCTCTTGTTAAAGCAATTTACAAAACTGAATTTTTCCTATCATTAATTGTTACTCAAGTACACCTAAATCCTTCAAAAATTTATTTCCAATAACGCAGTTTTTGCGTAAACTCCTGCTGTTTCTAAGACAAAATATTCTAGCAAATGGTATTTGAATGGGTGGCACTTAAAGCAATCTCAAGCTCATTGACACTGAACTGATGCATTCTTGATACTTGTTAGTTTCAACATCATTTGGGATGCTGATAGTTTAACATATCTGAAAGGATCATCAAACGAAGTTGATGAATCTAAAAAAAATACACATTTCATCAAATTTTGAGTATGATACAATTTGTTCAGTCTTTATGACCCAAACAAAAAAATCTAAAACAAGGAAGAGTTGTATTAACACTTCAATTTGGAAGTCATACCTTGAAGGTAGAAACTCGGAGGTTTAAAGTTCCTAAAATACCAGAATGTTTTAAGAATTGGTCCTCATTTTTTTCTAAACTAAGTGCAAAACGAAATGCCCATTTTTTTCTTTGCACACTCTATAACAAACTGAGGATTTTACTCTGTAATCAAATAAATACTGTTAACAACTTTGGTTATGTGGATAAAGAATTTTTTTTTTCAACAACACCGGCTTACATATTAGCAGGGAAACTGCAAATAACATATATATTAAAAGAATAAAAATAACAAATGAGAAACGTTAATGTCCGCATTATCAAACAAAACACACGTGTTTTTGGTACTGAATTCATATTCCTAAGATGTTACGAGATCTATCTCATAAATCTTTCTTATAGCTCCACTTTTGTATAATTATTGATAATACCATGTATAGAAATGGGAAAACCTTAGGTAAAGTCGTTGTTGTTGTAATAGTCATCAGTACCAACTAATTAATTGTTATCATTACGACTTCTAAATTTAAACGATTAGTTTGTTTGCAGAAATCGTCACATCTGGCGCGTTGCCATGACTAATATTGCTGAGCAAATTTGAATGCCAGTAATAAATGTTGAATTAGAGATACCAATAGAAAAAAGCCTTTTACGTGTTGTATTGGATTGGCTGTGAACTTCAAAAAGAACTACCGCGATCAACCACTTGCTTAGTCTTTGACTATACTGGCAAGATTTTATATTTGATATACAATATGAGCAACTCAGGTAGAGGACGCGACAACTTAGGAATTATCTTAATAAAGTAACTCACAAAATTGGAATATTTCTGCCATGATATACTGCCCAAATAAACTTAAGTTCATCAAAAAAGTTTTTCTAAATAACGCTATTGTCCTTAAGCGCCTGCTAGCTCTAATACAAAATAATATAGGAAATTGCCATTGAGTGGGATGATTAAAGACTAATAGCTCTTCAGCACTTGAACAAATCTCAAACTTGATGCATTTATGATACTCGTTTTACGTCATTTGGTACGCTACAAGTGAAATTCCGTTAATGAAAAATGTTTCAAGCTATGTTATACGGTTGGTACAGCTTTTTCAAAATAGTTTGACTTGTAAAAAGGGCAATACCAAGATGGCAAAGAATGATGGGACTTCTAATTTATCCAACTGCTGAGCTGGTCTTGGTTTTAGTTATCAAAATCACTTAGATTTGTGCTTTGCTGGTGTTGTTTGGTTCTTATTCACTGGATGACATGTTGGGTAAGATATAGAGCTCCCACAATTCCTTTCACGCCGCGTGGTTTAAGTTTAACCGTTGCAGATTGCAGATTTCCTTTTAACTATAGCGCGGTATTTAATAACACAAGATTTGAACGAATCGTTATGTAATTATTTTGTAACACTTTTGAACGGTTAGTTTTTTAAAACTATTTTAAACCTCGTACTCAGTTTTAGTCAAGGTAACGCAACCAATGTGACAGTTATCAAATAAATGGTCATCTTATTTGCAGAAAATGTCAAACCTAACTTATTGCCTTGCTGTGACTAATATTTATGTACAATATGAGTGCCAGTCATAAAATATTAAACTGGCGACACCAATGAATGGGAAAAACACTCAGACTTATCGTCGGTTAGGCAAGATGAATCAAAGAGCTGAGTATCAACGTTTTCAAGACAATTGAAAGATCGGTGCACATATTCAGATTTCTTCTTTACCGTAGACAAAAACTGCACCAAGTAAACTTTAAGAACACCTTTGTGTGTATGGTATGACCTAATTAATGGCTGTCGATTCAGTGACTTGTCAACATTCCACTTGTAACAACTTATCTATTAATATAGTATTATTATTGTCGCTTGACTGCCAGTCCTAAATATAGGATCAGCTTATGTCAGCTACATTAGCACTAAATAAACTGCATGAGACTGAACTATTAAAAGCCACTTGGACAACGATATGAGTATCAGCAACCTTATATATAACACTTTTACAACTCATGGAGTAATTACCGTTTATCGATGTTCCTAATAGGAAAGATACAAGGCGAAGTTAATATGGATGAACCAACATTTTGCATGGAGTGCTTTGTATACAAACTACATTCCTCAGTCCTCTAAAAATGCAATGCTCTATTAAGTGGCACTATCACATAACATGTAGCTCTCTACAGTTTGCGTTCTAGGACACAATCGTAAACCAAACGTATTTGTCCCTTAGGTATTCACTCTAGGCGTGTTTATCTATATTGGTCGTTGCGAATTGCTTTGAGCTGTTATATAAGTATTGTAATGAGGTGGAACTAAAACTGGAGAGGCCAATCTTCCATCTGCATGACACGTGCTTCTTCAACAAATAATATTGAAGTCAGTCTACATACTCAATATAAGAACAACGTTTTTCATTAGTTTCCACCGAGACATCACACATTTCGACAAAAGCACTGCAGATGGATAGTCAAATTGATCTATCTGTACACAAGAAAATGAAAAAAGTACTATAAAAACCAGCTTGAAACATGTACGTGATAAAATCCGTCACCCGTTTTTCCTATTTACGTCATTAAGTTCAGTTTTAAGGCTAATATACAACATGAGCGTGCTTGGCCACTAGATTTCTATCATGAACACTTTATTTACATACACGTATAGGTAATGGTCACGTGAGGAAAATGCTGACGAGGTTAATTCTAAGAAGTTTAAAAACCGAAACTAGGTAGGACATAAAGTCACATCAGCGGTCAGTTCTGGAGGCAGGACACTTTTGTTCTGCTCCGGATTATATTTTTATCCCTGACAGTCCTTTTCATTCTACACATCACATTGATTACTTGCAAATATCTGGACAAGAAACATTCTGTACCACAACAGCCAGGGACGTAGTCCGCTATGAGGCGAGGAGGCCAAGCTTCCCCTAAATTTTGAAAAAAATTGTTGATTTCTAAATTTCTTGTTTTGTTTCCTCTAAATTTGAAGTCTGGATATATACGGCCCTGATGGCGACTTCGCCAGGCCTGTAAAAACAGCCTGTGTTGTGTGCAATATTTTCAAGGCAGGACTCTGTACTACCATAACTCGAGATCGCCAACATTCAATTTATCTGTGTTGTGGATCAAAAACAGCAACGATCGAGCAACGATGTGGTTACAACCCTGGCTTCCCTAAAAGTTCACGTATGCAAACTAGCAGTTTAACAGTTTTACGAACTGGAACTAATAGCGAAAAACTTTGGATATGGTGAACTGCTGGGAAAATGATTTAATAAGGGACTGGATTGTTTGTGGAGTTCATATCGGGACAAGTCAGTGAAATGCAAGATAATATAAGGATTATATTTTCTTGTGAAAGGCTACTACGAGAGGAGGAATTAACCCTCGAAAAAGCTAAGAGGATATCCAGCGCAGTCGAGGAATCTAAAATTCAGGTCAATTTGATACATGATGATACACATATTTCAGCACGTGAAACCAAATAGCAGTTTGGGTTCTTTTAGATAAGCGAACCTCATGATAATTAAAAGAAAGAGCCAAAAAAACATAGAGAAATGAGAGAACTGTGGCAAAATACAAATAACGTCAGAGTGTTGCGTATAGTAAGGAGTGCAGAGAGTGAAATAAGTTGAATCATTTAGCTATTTTTTGTAGATCACTCCCATAATAGTCCATTTAGTTACTTATGAAAAGCCTGTGTCTCAAGAACAAGTATCACATGAAGCCTTTGGGGCAGTCAACAAAACATCCCCAGTGGCAGAAATCGATGCTGAGGAAGTTTTCTCAGCTGTGGTCATTAAGGGAGTACCCATCAGGTTTAAATTAGATACTGGGACGCAAGCAAACATACTGCCACATAATGTTTGCAAATCCATCCTTGGGGTCCAACTTAACCCCAAGAATGTAAACACAACCCTAACCAGTTACACATGTAGGAGATGTAGTACCCACAGCGAGACAATGCTTTCTTTGATGTCATCAGTTGCAATTAGAGTTAGATTATTTTGTGATCGAGAAACGTCAGCCCTCAGTTCTTGGATTCAAAGCCTTTCAACATCATGACCAAATTAAGGTTATCGTGAATACTTAAAACCACGTTGCTGGGATGGTGGAACAATACCTAAATGTGTTTCAGAGTCTTGGGTACCTGTCAAAGCTTTACATAGAAATTGATCCCTCAGTATCACCCCAGATTATTCCTGCCAGGAACCAACCAGCTAATCCAGTGCATAGTGTGTCAACAGCCTTTCAGTCTGAAGTGCTCGAATGCAGACTTTGAGCAATCCAAAACTTGTCACTCATATTAGACTCCCCCAGCACAAGAGCCCAATGAACAAAGGCCGATCTCCTTGCCGTCAGATTTACAGAACCTTGTTAAATACCGAGGGTACACATCCGAATTCATCAGAATATAGAGAGCTTGACGTTGACTCCATCAGTGCAAGATACATTTACTAACTTTCAGCGACACTTGGCTTGACCGAGAAATTGCAGGTTCTGAAGGTTACACCGTGTTTTGACTGGACAGAGAATCGAGGGGTGAATGTGTGGCAGATTATTCAAGAAACGACGTATCGGCGATGCGACCAAGCGATCTAGAGGCTGAAGGAGTTGAGGGGCTATGGTTCCAAATTCTTTTGCCCAAATCACGGGAATCTCTTGTCGGTACATTCTACAGGTCCCCCGATTTCTCGAAAAATCACGATAAATAATTTCTGCCGAAGCTGGATTATGTTCTTGATGCTGCTACAGTGCTTGGAAAAGAAGTGGTGTTGACCCTGGACTTTAATTATGGTACTTTACCAACAAAATCATAGTCACAATTAAGACTGTGAAAAGTTAAAGAATCTATCAAAGCTTTCAATTTTAAGCAGTTTATCGCCAATCCGACAAAGATTACAAAGCATTTCTGTTACACAACAAGGACATGTTTTCGCAATACAAACACACGGTTTCTGGATAGATTGCCACAACGTGCCTCCAAGTTAGTTTTAAACACTGCCGACATTGACAAAGCTATGGAGGACACTGCCGTAGTGCAGGTAAAAGTACGTTTTTTAGTTAATCAAGAAATGTTTACAAGGCATTAAACTTCAGGCTTTTAAAAACTGTTATAAACACGAAGAATAAGTAATTTACCCGGCAAAGTAAAAACCTTTTTATTCCTAGAGTTTGAAATGAGTTTGCCAGTTTGCCTTTTATTGTCAAGGCTGTGTAGCTTTTAACAAGCGCGAGTAATTTTTATATGTGCATGTGTTAATAAGCACGCGTAATTTGTTTTTAAAAAATATATATATAGTTGTATAAATAGTTGTCTTCATGGCATTTTTAGTTTTAATATACATTTATTTGTATTTAAATTTTTAAACAGTTGTATATTCCTATGTATTTTAGACTCCAGAAAGGTGCTGAGTTGCCGTTTTTGGATACTGCAGGTTTTACTGTTTATCATCGCCTCTCTCGGTAACAGTCTTGACTGACTGACTGACTGACTGGGACACCCTGCTGAAAAAAATGTTTATCTTAAACCTGAAGAATTGGGGTAAATGACTATATTGGTTACAAGTTACCTGCAGTAGGGGTTCAACCTGACGACGAGGTCAGAAGCATCAAGGAGATGCCTTCACCTGTCGACAAGAAATCTCGGCACAATCAATTATCTTGCGTGAAGTTCATCCTAATATGTTAACACAGACCGCACCAATCCGAGATCTCTTACGCAAAGGCAATGAGTTCTCAGTGCTGGACTGAAGTACAAGAATCAGCGTTACAGAAAGTGAAAGAAACCCTGTTTGAAAGTCTTGTTCTCGCTTTCTACGATCGATGTCAGCAAACCAATCCTGGTGACGTGCGACGCATCAAAATCGGGTTTATGATCACTGCTATTAACTGCAAGGCAACAATTCAGTTGCATATGCATACGTGCCCTCAGTGACGCCAAGCTAAAGTACGCCCAGATGGAAAAAGAGCTCTTGACAATGACAATGACAATGACAATGGTTTATTCGTGCATATTTTTACAAGAATGTAGTACATAGAAAACATAGAAA
>JAOBYF010153998.1:0-10913 GCA_025403605.1 Parazoanthus darwini | reverse complement strand
GATTATGTTCTCAATTAGAAAGTGCCTTTTTCTTCGGGGCTTACAAACTGGTTTGTGAACAGCTTCTGGTTGTCATGTGTGAGAAAATAAGAAAGCACCCATGACCACTACTTTTCTGTAAGGTTAACTTGCACAGTTATCTATTAGATTGTCCTTTACGCTCAACATTTGTACGAGTCTTTATAAACTTGATTGACTTCTTATTCCACTTACTGCACATTTTCAATTTTTGCACGTGTGCGATGCCCGTGTATTTAACTTAATTTTCAAGGGGGTCGGAGAGTGATTTTTTAACAACTTTGTTGAGCACTGCAGAGAAAATGAAAAAATACTTGTTACATTGGCAAAAATAAAAAAAAAACCAAAGGGGACAAAGCCCGATTTGGACCGATCTTATTAACTTTTAGCCTTTAGTGTTTATCAGAGATAACAAGTTTAAATTTAATTCTTATCCCTCAACATCGATTTCTTTTTTAATTAAAATTGGTTGTTCGTTAGCCATTCCGACAAAAGATGGCAATCTGCATGTGCCGGGTTAAACAAGCAGTTGCGATGTTTGCGTGTTTTGTGATTAGGATCTCATTTTTGATTGGACAAGAAGTTCATTCCACGAATAGCTTTTTGGGTTCACCGTTTTGTTGGTTTGACAAGTTAATCAACAACATCTTGGTAGCCAAATCGTCTTGATTTGATTTTATAATACCCCAACGTTTCTATTAGATAAATGCATCGTATAAGAACTTGATTGTAAAACTCAGTTTATTGTATTGTATTGTATTGTATTGTATTGTATTGTATTGTATTGTATTGTATTGTATTGTATTGTACCTGTTTGTCTGGCTTTTATTCGCTTAAAAACGACTGTCCATGATTTTCTTCCTTAACAGATGTCAAGTTAAACGATCAAGTGCAGATGCAAACAGTTGAGTATCAATATCAAATACAAATAGATTGCATACTGTATTAGATAGTAACATTTCTAATTCCTTTTTAAGACAAATATTTGTCAATGTATAACTGCAGTTATAAAAATCGCCCTAGAATAACTGATAAAGCAAAGTGATAGCGTTGCGGATTAAAAAAGTTCAAAAAAAGCACCAATATTTAGAACTGTTAATACATTTAAGTTTCCAGCAACTTTTAACTCAATTAACAATTTGTAGTTTGATTAGTTAAAAAGAATCGGTAAATGATAACCACAACAAAAACTGTATGAACTTTGCCAGCTGATCCCATTAATAAAATACTCGTGTATCAAAATATTTTGGCCACGGATGCATGTACTGAAACTAAAAAGCCGAGCTGCATATTTTAACCTCTCCCTAGCTTCCCCCTACCTCCTAATAGCTTCAATCCCGCAAGTAACGTCTCTCAAAACAATGAATAACAGAACCAAAGAGTATGAGCATGTGAATCTCAAAGAATAAGGACAATTTTCAGCAAAGCATAAAATCATTAAGATATACCTTCAATGCAAGAAAACCTTCCAAATAGTCCTAAATACAATCAATATGTAAATGGGTGAGTTTCATTTAGTTCAAAATACTCTCGATACGCTGGCATGGAGCATAAAATAGATAAAATGTATAATAATGGCTGAAAGGCTAAAACAAAATAATCTCACAAAACCTATAACTCGGAAGTTTCACGCTCAGTGGCGATCATCACGGTGAATTTACAGGTTGCCACTGTGGGTGAAACTCCCGAGTTAAAGTTTTTGTAAGATTATTTACATTAAGTGAGCTGAGGTTATATTCTTCAACGTTGCTGCGTTTTCGAAGAGTGACTATTATTACAGAATAAAGAATCGATAATATAGTTATCGGCACGATCCAAATTACGATGAACACAATGATCATATAGACGTCATCTATGTCAGAGGCCCCTCCTATTCGTCCCCAATTGCGTTCACAATATGTTAAACTGTTCACATGAATAAGGTTGTGAGCGTACAACAGCGGACAAGAAATCACTAAGCTCAACATCCAGACTGAGATCAAAAGACCTCTTCTCACATGTAAAGTGATGGTCTTTACCTTCAAGGGTAAAACAACGGCGTAAAAGCGATCAACAGCGATACAAACCAAACTGTAAAAGGAGACAATTACTGATATCCCTTGGAAGAACCCTGTAAATTTGCAAGTAAAGTGTCCCAATGCTCCATCCTGCCATAGAGTCCTGTTCCAAAAGGTAGTCATCGCAAAGATCGAATAAGCTGGAAGGCACACGTCTGAGATGGCCACATTCACTACAAACAAATTCATCATTGTTCGCAACTTGTGAATTTTGAAAATTGTCGTTATAAGCAATCCATTCCCTAGCAATGATAAGATACTCAAAGTTGACATTCCCCAAAACCAGATCAATCTGCGTTTTCGTGGCCAATCGGAACAAAACAAGGCCGAATTTTCAGTTGCATTAGTGGAATTAGGAGTAAGTGTTTGTGGTGACAACTCCATTTTCTTTTCGTATACGAAAAGCAACTTCTTGCTTTGTAAAAGCAGAATCGTGTTTTCGCGTCCCGAAGCTCAAACGTCTTCATCACCATTCAGTGCGTGATGAGAATAATCTTTGTTCAAGTCGATTAACAATGTAAAAATAAATGACACGGAAATGTTCCCTTTTTGTTTTAACAGCATGCTATAAATGTTTCTAATGTTTCGTTTTATCTTCGGATGTGAAGCATTAGCGTTTTACTACATTTTCCGTTTCCTATGCCTACGGACATGTAATTATCGGGTCTGATCTGCTGCTCAGTCTTCCAAACACCTCCAACGGACTTCCGAATTTCCACAGCAATTACAGTATCCAGTAAAGAAATAACTATATTATAAACGCGAATATCTTAAGTTTACCAAACATGTAAAAGGAGGCCTCCGGTTATTACTTCAATTTTGACTTGATTATCAATGAAAGCCCTTTTTGATTTAATGATCACAAACAATTTCAGTCCAGTATTTATTAGAAAGCAAAGACTTAAGAGTTTTACTTAATACTGCAAGGAAATAGACGGAAATTACTTTAATGTCTTCGAACTAAGTGTTAAGATCATTACAAACTATATTGCTTGTCCAATTCAGTAGTATTTCTAATTCACAAAGACTGAACCCCAACTTCTCGAAATGACAAGAAATTGCCCGGCATCGTCGACACCAGTTTTAGTTTTCTTTTTTTTGACAATTTTCTGAGAAAACCAAAAGCAGTTTTCACCATTTCAATATCTTTCTGAAGACTACTCTTCGGTTTTCTAGATTGGTAATAAAAAATACAATACAGAAACTGAGAGTCAGCTTCTCTCAGTGTAACATCAGTAGCAGTTTAAAGTCCGAACAAACAAACTAGCTAAGATTCTGGACATATAGAGAAACAGATTAGTCTCAAATAACGAAGGATTTGTTCAATTTGCAAAAATGACATGAAACTTCTCACGTTTGTCTTTTATGTCAGGCCAAGTATGTTTTAAGGTGCATTTGACCCCTTGCCTCATCCACCGGTAATTTAGGTCACTGCGCTTTTTACTGACTTAAAAAATATGAGGTGGTCATTTGTTTCCTTCATCTTTAAACTTGCAACTGTTTATTTTCAAACTGACTTCATTTTGTTTCCATACCCTTGCTTCCTCGTACGATTAAAGAGGTAGACGGCAGTCCTCAGAACGTTTTCAACCTGTTAAACTTACCTGAAGTTTAGAGTAGCTTAAAAGAAACTTGTAGTATCTATAGTCCAACTGGTTATAAAGATTATATTATCAGTTACAATATATAAAAATTAACTATGCAAAGTCAAGTCAAAAACATTTTTACAAAATTTGTCCTTATAACTTTCCTCTGTTACATTGTGTTCGTGAAGATTTTCTATTTGAAACTGAAAAACATGTTACCTCCCATTTTCAGAAACAATTGCTGCAATTTTGGTAAAGATAATTTTTTTTGCAAAATCCGCGGTTGAAAACACATCTTTTGTCACTAATTAAATGGCGTTGTCGCTGATAACATCATCATAGTAAGTCAGGAAAAATGCCAAATGTTTTGTTTACCTTTTCGGAATTTGTTAATTTCTTGTTCTTCATATTTAGATAGTTTTAGATATTTGAATTTATTGCAAATATGTGTCATATTACCAGAATGAGTTTTACTCAAAGACAGGTGCTTTTACGATTGGAGTATCTAATAAGGTATATAAGTTTGCGTAATTCACACCCTTGAGTCACAGAGAACCACAATAACCAAGTAATACACAAGACACAATTGATCATTAATAAAAGACAAGGTATATACCGCGCGTCTGCCAGGTACTATTGCTATCTCCTACGTGATCTCAGGTGGAAAACACTTAGAGAAAAAAGGACAATATACCGCATGGTAGGTAACAGTAGATTGGATCTTTCGCATTATGAAAGGAAGCGCAACAGACAAACTCCTGCCACAATAAACATATAGAGCCGTTCTCAAACACCGAAGCCTACATGAATTAAAGATTTTTTACTGGATGATGCGAGTGGCGCATAAATATCAACTATATTTTTCATTGCTTCATTCCTTCCTTCATTCATTCCTTCATTCCTTCATACATTCATTCATTCATTCATTTTTGTCATTTATTTATTTATTTGTTTATTTATTTACTTATTCATTTATTCATTTATTGTGTTTATTTGCGATAGTTTGCCAGAGTTGCCTAATAACTGGACTAATAACTTTTCAAGCAACTGTATTGGACAACAATAGCAACAGTATCCCTCAGATATTATCTTCAAACTTGCTACTCCTCAGTCCTAGCAGGTAGGTTGAATAACATACAAAAGACATTCAGTGCTTCAGAAAAAAAACGTGGAAATTGGTAAAAGCTATTTTGAAACTTTCAAATAAACATTTGAAAATTAGTTTTTATATACTTATTCATTAAACAAAATCTAATTAATATTAGCTGGACCTGTTTGGCACGACATTTTAAGTTTTCAACAAAGGTTTCTGAATTATTTTTTAGTCACATGAGAGTTAATTGCCTTTTTTGCGACATACTGCCACGGTGTCCGTAGAACTTAGTTTGCTTGTTGTTCATTGTTGTTTTTTAAGAATTCGTCAAGGCTATAACAGCTTATTCTGTACGTTGTAAGTACAAAACTGAAGGGATGTCAGAAAGCAATTCTAATATTTTATTTAAAATCAGAAGACCTGTTTTATTTTTACAACCCACATGAAAAAGGTCGATCTGATCTGTCCTATAAAAAAATGGTTGACATAGCTGTTCTGCACTTTATGTATGTATTTCCGAAATTTTCAAGTAATTACTAAGTTTGTAGTTTGCAGTGTGTTGTGATTGTTTCTCCTAGAAAGCTATTGTTACACTGTACGATGCGTTTGGTAATGCATCCTCTAAACATTTGCTTTATTGAAGCACATGCATTAATTTCCACGAGTTAGCCATTGGCTTCCTATGTTTATTGTAGTAGCGACGGTGACACCTAACGCGGTGGCGTCAAACTCACGGTGACGCCCAAGCTTTTCGGTCACGCCTAAGCTCAGGTCACGCCTACGGTCACACCTAAGCTCACGGTCACGCCTAAGCTCACGGTCACGCCTAAGCTCACGGTCACACCTAAGCACACGGTCACGCCTAAGCTCACGGTCACGCCTAAGTTTGCTGTTTCGCCAAAGTTCCGGGACATACCTAATTTCATGGTCACTCCCAAGTTCACCCTCACGCCAAAGCTCACGGTCACACCTGTGGGTAAGCTCATGTTCACGCCTAAACTCAAGGTCACGCCAAAGCTTACGGTCACGCCTACGCCCATAGTCACGCCCTCATTCACACTTATCCTCAAGCTCATGCTACCGTATACGCCCATGCTTATGGTACTGGTTTATGCTTATGCTCATGTTTATGCTTATCAGGTGTGGACTTGAAAGAAATATTTTTGCTGCACCAATCACGAGCATTGTTTTATTGCATCACTTGTACTTTATACAACAAATTGGAATTGTATTGGATAACTAGTCGCAAATATTTAGCCGCCATTTTGGCGATCGATTTGTCTAAAGAAACCAGTACTCCAATAGCTAAAGACTTTAATCAAGTTCCTGGCCACTGAATTTGAACAAATGAAAATTTGCAGAACCATCATACAATTAGGATGTAATGAGAATCGCAAAAAAAAAGGAAAAAGAATAGTTTCAAACTCGGAGGATGTAATGAACGGCTTTCAAATGTTTTTGTAAACAACTCCACCCAATAGCACGATTGGATCCGCACAAATTAAAAGCCGACTTTCCCCATAATTCTTTAGTCTGCTCTAGCTAAGGGCTAGCGCTAGAAACGTCAGCTTAACATTTGATCGTACAGCGAAAATTAAACCATACTAAGCCTTTCTGATCAAACCGCAACTTTCGCTCACTGCATTGCAAACAAAACGAAAAACAGCCCTTCCAGTGTTTAAAAGTAACAAGACTAACGAAGGAAATTGAAACTGAGCATTATTGGTGAGAAAAACGTTAAGTAAAAACCAACCAAAAATGTTTGTAAATTTGCCTTTTAAAGTAAAGAAAGTGACTTCTGGCCTCTGGTTTATACTTTGGACACAATCTCAAACTTCTCTGTGCTTAACTTGAACAAGCTTTCAACCAGGTAGCATATAGTAGGCTGAAGCAGGCTAAATGTACGATGCTTCAGTTAATTATTAAGAAGCATTGATTTGTAGAAATACAGTCATACGGAACGTCATTGCTTTCCAAGGGACATATGCGCTCTACAGCTCTGTCGTGTTCTTGTTTTGCCGGCACTGGACTCTTGGCAGAGTGCCCATCTCACTAGCGGAGGTCTCTGTTGCAGCACACTAGAACACTCCAAAAGCCACGGCGGTATTTTTTACTAAACACTGGATAAATCCAAGGGTTCAAAGCTGCTTGTGCAAAAGATAGCAAGCTGAGCGCAAACATCAATTTCAATTGTTTACAGTCAGTATTCACGGAGTTGAAACACAAAAAATAATGTGTAGGAATCCATGACACAATAAATATGACCAAAACCACGATTGACATTTTTGTTATGTTTTCGTTTTGTAGTCTTCGTTCTTGCTTTTGTTCTTCCCGTAGAGAGTTTAAAACTCTCTGGTCTTTTTTCTTCCACAGTGTCGCCATAATGACAGAATACAAGACTATTAAGACAATTATTGGTATAATCCACGCTACTGTAAGTAGGACAACTGCGACGACTCTTTCTGTTATCCATTCCCGCTGGTTGAAAAGATGCTTCCAGTCTCGTTCACAGTACACTTTGTTGTTCTCGTGATTAAGATTGTAAGCAAACAAAAGCGGACCACTCAGCGCAATGCCCAACAACCACGTCGAAATTAAAAGACAGCAACGCATTCGAATAGTAATTGCCTTTGCCTTGAAGGGCAAGACGACTGCGTAAAAACGATCAAGTGCCATCCAAACTATGCTATATATCGAAACAACGGCAACTAGTACGGAAATAAAAGGAGAAAACTTGCAAGTAAGGTAGCCAAAGTCTCCATCAATCCAAAGCTCCTTTCTGAAGAAAACATTTGGTGTAAAGATTGACAGCAGCGGGTATAGTCCATCTGTAATTGCTAAGTTTAACACAAAACAGCTCATTGTCATCTTCGTGCTGCGATTTTTCAAAATCGTAACAATCACTAATCCATTTCCCAGCAACGAAAAGGCACTCACAAATGACAACACACAGTTCCAAAGCAAAAACTTGTCGGTTTTAAACGCAAGGCACATTGTTAAGCTAGTGATATTCTGCTGCGTGGAGCTTGAAATATTTCGTGATACTTTACTTGACACTTCCATTGTCTTTGCAAGGATGTTTTGAAGTTTGTAGAGGTATTAAATCTTAAAGATGCTAAAAGTTTTTCTGAAGATGTTGGTTTTTGTCGTCGCTAAAACAATCTTCATGCACTTAAAATGATAATCTCAAACCTGGCCCGTTATTGCGTCAAGTCAATACTGAATACAGTCGTGTGGTCAACTCACTCCATAAACTGATATGTTATCTCAAAGTCTTTATGCTTATAAAGCTTAGCCCCTGAATTTGTTCAATCAGCTTAGAATATTTTAAAATTGTATATAAGAAAAACTATGGTATTAATATGTTGTGCATTATCATACACTATGCAATTAGTTAATAGACCCCTACAAACCATTGTTCTCCTTCCATGCGGGAGGTCTGCTCCGCGCATAGACCACCACTGCACTATTATCTCGGGAATCTACACGATGATATGCTAAAGAGCACTATGATACTTTAATGATTGTTACGGCCACACAAGTTTGTTAACTGTATTTCTGGAATCAGTTGTAGAATAGTCATTACATAGAACTTACCCAGTCAAACAATCACTAAAAAGCCGAAACGGTCAATTAAGGACTTCGACTTATACTGACAAATATAGATTTTGAAATAGACCAGCCAGATTTAGGGAAATTGTAATTCTTATGACAAAAATATATAACTTAAAGGCCAATACTTTGAAACTATATATTGGAAAAAGCAAACGTCTTCGATCATTTGGTCATCATCTTCAGGTTTTTTGATCAAATCTTTAAAAACGTTTCTTTTCTTCTATTTATGTTTTTGAAGTTTTACCTTATGTTTATCTAGTTTATTACTAATTTGGTGAAAACAGATAAGGTGTCGTTTTATGCGAGCCGTCTGATATATCAAGAAGCTCGAAACACTTACTAGTTTGACACACACAGAGAACTACACAACGAATTGGAATAACAACATTATGTGTTTCAGTTCAAGTGGCATGTTAAAACAATGTTAGATCAAAGGACAGTGTAAATCCCGTAGAGATGTTCTATTCAGTAACAACTTGAATACAACTTTTTAAAAAATTTGTTATTGTAGTCACTCGGGCAAGGTAGCTTTGAAATAAAATGTTGTTTTTTAAAATACAAGTTTTTAGAATACAACTTACTAGCGTTTTCTACGAGGACCGACACAGTTAACAAGGCGCACCCGAGTTGTTATCACTCTACTGAAGAACAACGATTTGTCGTGCTCTTGATGTTACTGGACTCAGTAAATATATTGGCCAGATATTGTTTGCGGTTGATTAAGGCGCAGCCATTTAGAAATCGCAAAGGCTAGTCGAGCTAAATGGCTGAGCTATATATGTAAAGATAATTTACTTGTTCCCTTTTAAATTAAATGAAAAGAGACTACGCACACAAAAAAATCAAGAAAATTTGAAATACAATCAAACAAACATTTAGACATAAGTCATAAGAAAAACAGTAAAACTAACAAACTTGGACTGGGTACTCATGAGTCATGTACATCAGTGTACCTATTAATAGCTAGAGATGAGACAAAATTTTGGTTGTTTCTTAAAGCAAGTGTTACTCTTTATTTTGACGCCCTCTTCTACAAACTGAACTAAACTGAATAATTATTAAGTTTGCCATAGTTAGTACTAGTTATACGTAGATAGTAGGATTTCTTGTTTGCCAGCCCACAAGTGTTATACTGATGTACCTTTTTTGTCCTCGTAAAGAAATAAATAAAGGTTTTTGGAGGTCTGTTGTCCCGTATATGTTAGTCGTACATAAATATGGCACTGTCTTGTTAATGTTATCAGTTACATCGAGTAATTTCAGTATTTCTAGCCTAGAAAAGAGTAGACTGGAGGGGCTCCTAAGAAACAATGGCGAATGCTTTAATTGTTCAGCACGAAACAACCATGGCTTATTGATAGTAAGAACTTGTGTCACTTGTGGATGTGAAAATTAATTATATACTGATAAGTTAAGGGTGAACTGCAATTCGGTTAAGCTGGACATTATTCTCGACAATGAATGTTTTTAAAATACATGTTATGCTTTATATCAGCATTTTAAATGCAATTCACTGGCGTACTTTAACACAAACGCTACATACTAGACTTTGGTCAAAATTGAATTTTCGTTGAAGTCTGGCATTGCAGTTTATTTGACTAACTACACGCTCTTTTAATTTTATAAGAACAACGAGGCTCAGACTGGCTTAAAATTAAGAACAATTTAAGAACAAGCCGAGGCTCGGGCTCGAGAGCTAGTTTTTTAAACAATTCAACCACTGTAAGTTTCGATCTTTATGTTAACAATATAGAATGAAAACATGAAATCGCATTTTTTCTCTTTTAATCATTGTCATTGCCTTACACTGTAAAGTCTGTATACTGAAGTAAACCCACCAAGCAGTTTGTTTCTTAATACATGTATTCTAATACCTTAGGCTTAATTTTTTTTTTCGATTTAATTGCTTGTAGAAATTAAGAACAAATTAATAACAACTTGAGGCTCAAATCGCCAATAAATTACGAACGAGGCTCGGAAAAATTTAATGGTTCTTATAAAAAAAGCGTGTATTTTTTAATTTGGACCTCGACTGTGGGCAGCAACAGCATTTTCAAATGTTTTCCATTGTTCGTTAGCAGTAACTATAAGAACCAATGACTGTGTGCTTTAGCACACACATATCGTAATGTTCAGTTAACAAAACTAGAACTCAAAATCCCTATTTATCAAAAGTGTGTATAATACAAAAATATGCGCGTTTATTGTCATGTGAATATGTAGAAATTGCTTTGAAAAAGAACAAATTTAAAGAACAAAATAAGGAGGGCATGATATTTGCTCATGTTTATACAATACTGCAGACATAAAGTAGAATTGTTATTTTACTGCTTTTGTTTTGGAGCTTTTCGGTCAGCTAACTTTATGCTCAAATGAAAGTAAAGCAAAGACACTATACTTATTGAGGGTAACATACTTACACCTATATGGTGTACCCTCCCGTGTTGCCCTCACCACAACAACGGGATTACCCTACTCCTTTCGAGAAGTGCGTGGGTTCTTTCAAGTCCCCTGAGGTAACATTCCAGGAGAATAGACCAACGT
>JAOBYF010153887.1:0-10914 GCA_025403605.1 Parazoanthus darwini | reverse complement strand
TGGCCGTATTAACGGGGTGGCCGTATTAACTGGGTGACCGTATTAACGGGGTGGCCGTATTAACGGGGTGGCCGTATTAACGGGGTGACCGTATTAACGGGGTGACCGTATTAACGGGGTGGCCGTATTAACGGGGGGGCCGTATTAACGGGGTGGCCGTATTAACGGGGTAGCCGTATTAACGTGGTGGCCATATTAACGGGGTAGGGTCAAGTTTCACAACTTAAGGGTAGTCAGGACAAGTACTAACGCAAACACACTTCCTAAGCAACTGTTCTCTTTAATAATCAACTGGAATGTGGATATAATTCCCATCATTGAAACAGAAGAAGTGTTGTTTACTTTGTAAAGTAAATCGGCTGTTTGACTAGAAAATGACCATTAAAGTGAAACTCATAAGTTACATGGCGTTCTCATTTTCCATTAAAATTTAGCGCGAGTGGCCGTATTAACGGGAAGAAATTTTAAAGAAGGTTACTGTTTGGGACTTCAAAATGTGGCCGTTGGCCGTATTAACGAGTGACCGCATTAACGGGGTATTTTTGTAAGAAAATGTATGACCGTTTTGCCGGGCCAAAAAAGTGACCGTAATAAGTATCGAGGTGACCGTATTAACGAGGTGGCCGTAAGGCGGGGTTCCACTGTAAATTTAGTGAGTAATAGTAGTAGTTGTAGTGATAGTGACAGTGATAGTGATAGTGATAGTAGTAGTGATAGTGACAGAGATAGTGATAGTGATAGTGAAAGTGGTAGTGATAATGACAGTGATAGTGATAGTGATAGTAGTAGTGATAGTAGTAGTGATAGTGATAGTGGTAGTGGTGGTAGTGGTAAAGATAGCGGAAATGGTGTTGGTGGTGGTATTGGTAATGATACTATAGTTGTAGTAGTAGTAGATCTAACAGTAACATATACACATTAAAGCAAATGGTATTTTTAGGCTGATGTGTTGTTCGGTCCGTACAGCCTCCATTATTGGCAAGGTTTAGCCTTAAAAATCATAATCATAACCAGGCTTTATTAGTATTGGACAGGGTGCCTGGTCCATGCTAAGTAACTCAGGTAATAAAATGATAACAAGTTAAAAACAACAACTCTACATTAACAATGCTATAACAACTTAAAACTAATTCCAATATGGCAGTAGAACGGTGTGTATGTGTGAAATGTCAACACCTAAGTTAGCCTCAGCGGCAGAGAAAAAGTGGCGTTTACATTTTCGAATAAAATTAGAAGAGTCAGTAATATTAAATTATAGTCATTTTATAAATGAAACTTAGAAATCCTAATTTGCTTAAAAGACTATGTGTCACAGCTTTTTTTGTTTGACAAAGTGTCAGTGATAAAATATAAACTTCGAAAATATACACTACGAATGATAAATGATTTGATTTTGAAAAAAAAGAAGGTAAAATCATAAACAAACTAGGAAAATGTCGTTCCTTTGTTAAGAGATTATTTAAACAAGGATTCTAGTATTCGTCAGTGGAATCAAGGCACAAAATTGCCAACATCATCACCAAAAATATCCCTAAAATCGCAGAAACTATAAAGTATGGGATATTTTGACTTATCAAAAATAAAATTTAATTTATGTACTAAACACTACCACACTTACCCAATATCAACACATATATGTTTGTATACTGGCCATACGGAGATTTAAAAAGCACTTGACTACAAGGTAGCTTTGTAATAAAGTTGTTCAACACAGCTTTGATTCAACTGGTCCCAGGTAACAATCACAAATTATCTGTTTGTAGCACCAGTAAATTCTTTGTTATCGCCTCAGTGGACGCCCAATCATTGAACTAAATTAGCAATCCTCGTTATATTCTCATTTTCAAGCCCTTGCATCGCGCCCCGTTGCTTTTTTCGAGTCAGATCAAGTCAAGTCGAGACAAATATAAGTTGATCTGTAAACCAAAAGGAATTCTGAGTCCTTATTTTTTGTTTGTTTTAATAACGAGTGTAAATGAAAAGCGTGTGTCTTTAGACAAAAGTGAATGTTGTTCGGTATCCTAGGCAGACAAACATACTACAAATAAGGAGTTGCGTTCAGAGGGACAAGGGAGAGAAGACACCGATCTTGAGAGTCTGAACGGGCCGGATACCTTGTTCTCATTAGCCATCTAAATTTTGGGCCGTTTCTTAGTAATCAGTTAATTAAGAGCGCCTAATTACCATCTCCTGTTCTCATTAATAATCTATGCTTTGGCCAATTTCTCAGTGATCAGTTAAAGAAGGTCTGAATAAGGCTTTTTACCCTGATGAATTCGTATGAACTACCCCTTAATCCGCCACAGTAAAGTAGTTATTAGAACTCAGCGAATGATTTGTAAAATGAAGAACGGTGACCTTTAACCCTAGCTAGAAAGCTTCAGCTACTTCTCTGAGCACGAATGATTGAGAGGGGTGGGGGTAGGGTCAACTTGATCCCCATGATTTTTCAAACGGTGCCTTGAAATTAGTGCATAGTCCAATATTTAACTTCAATACAAATATGGTTAATTATATGGCTGCTGTTGCTATGGCAACAAATGCAAAAACTCAAACCGGCCGCCATCTTGGATTTTTGACGGCCTACTTGGACTTTTTGACTTTCGTGATTTTGAACAACTTTGAGATATATTATTGAAAATAGTAAGAACTCTAAAACTATGAAATAACTAAAAGAAAACAACACAAATGACAAGTTTGGAATCATTTTTACAAAAAAAAGTAAAAAAGCTAACAAAATGTAACAACTTTTGTAACTTACTATCATGACATCATCAGTTTGAAAAGATGTGTTCAGAATCGAGGAACAGTTGTGCAAAGCTTTTGGCAAATTCTCAAGCGGCACAAATTTGAGGTTAAAAAATCGGGGGAGGGGGGTTGTCGGTTGGAATTCAGATTGATAGTTCCCTCCCCCCACTCCTTAAGTTTACTTGACACCACAATAAATTTCATTCTTGTACGACACACATATGTAACTCCCCATTTATATAGAAGTTCTCATTCCAGTGAAACATCGGCGAATCGAAAGTAAAAGCAAGCTGATTAACCAAACCAATCTATGTGGCCAGACTTCGTTCCGGAACAAACATTTCGGTCCGGTGCGACTACCGGGATGCACTCATTCCGGGATGACTCGTTCTGGAATGAGATTTTATAGAAGGTATCGTTTAAACAAATATAGAGGCTTAGTATGGAACTGGGATGAAGGCATACCGAAATGAAACTCGATCCGGTACCATGTCACGTAAACACCCCCCGACAGAGTGTTAGAAAATCCAGCCACAACTAACTAACTAAAACAAAAGAATCCAATCAGTCAATTTAATACGTAGGTAATTGTATCCATTACAATTTTTATTCCGGATTTTTGCGGAATTTTTAGCTACGTGGCAAAAAATATTTGAATCAAATTGTTGACTCAGGGGCTGTTAACTAGGCCGTAGCTGGAAAGGGCTCAGTGGAAACTGAAGGTGCAGGCGCAGCGGCTGGTAGTCCCCCCTGTCCAGGTCCTGGCGTAGTAAGGATAAAGAAGAATTATGCGTCAGAACCGTCATAAAATTTCACACCGTGGACTCTTTTCAGAGTCGTGAACTTTCAATTTTTTTAAAGATCTTACATTGCTTTTAATGAAGCTTGAATACAAGATTTCCACCGTTGTGTTGATATCTGCTTTCAGAGCTTCAGGCGGAATGTGGTTAGGTCCGGCAGCTTTTCCATTCTTCAAATGCTTGATTGCTTTCTTTGTTCCCCTTTGCTTGGTCGTTTGCAGCTAAGTTTGCATATGCTCATACAATTATTAGTGGCTTTTAGATTATTCATTCACATACTTCGCATGTCGGTGAATATTCTACCACTATTCACCTCGATTTCAGAGACTAATTGTTATTATAATTATTATTACTGTTATTTTTATTGTTACTATTATCATTATTATTATTATTATTATTATTATTATTGTTATCATTATTACTATTATTATTATCATCATCCCTATTTTTATTGTTGTTGTTATTGAATTACTAATTGTCCCGGCTTCCGCATCTACAACCGAAGTCTGAAGTTCGTACAACTCACCTCATTTTTTCTTGAAGCACCATATTCTCCCGGGCTCTGCGTAAAACTTGACATTTGGCTCGCTCATAAACATGTCGTCATAGCAACAGCCAGCTAAGATGCACTGCTCCGGAGTCACAAAAGGAGCCTTGAACCCAGGCCCACATTCTTGGCGCTCGGAAGAACGGATGTCACACGAGGGCTCTGGTGATGCAAACATGAACTACCGTTTTCAAAAGTATAAGTGTAAAAATATGGGAAGATAGCTGTCTGTTTTTCATTCTGTGGCCAAAAATTAATGTACAAGAGAATTAAAAGATTTAACATGTTTTTTTTATCCAAGTTTGTAAAAACTGATACCAGCTCCCTTCGTCGTTCGAATGTACATGGTTGATAATGGTAGTGAAGCAATTAAAAGAGGATCTTCATATTATTATTGATATCAAATTATTAATACCTAGGTTTTAACAATTTTTAGCAAAAAGACAGTAAGTTATCTTGAAATTAGTAGAAAACATGTATTTGGATCTTCAAATTGGAAAGTAATAAAGAATAAGTTGAAAAAGAAAAAATTGGAACAATTTTTTTTTCAAAAATGTCCTGCTTTTTAATGCAAACTTTAATTTGCAAACTATTTTAAATAAACTATGTGATTACGTCAAAAGTATATTTATCCACACCATTTACAGTCATTTGAAACAACTAAAACAAAATCAGATAAGTGGTAGGATGCCGGAGTTGCACAACCTATTTGCACCCGATGAAAGTTAAAAATATATTTCGAAATAAGTTCAAAGATAGCATTATTTTTCATAATCAGGAAGGCATAGGAATATACAGAGACGTGCAAAAAATAGACTTTAAAAATAATTTAAAAAATTAGCTTTAGTTTTTGTCATTTCAATCAAATGAAAATAGATGTTTTTTTAAAGTTTGCAAGAGATGCACTACTATTTTTATTTCAACGTCATCCAATTAACATCGAAAATGTTTTATGAGTGGACCACATGCACTGTAAGTTTCGTTTTGATTGCTTCAAAGCATTTAATATAGTGCCTTCTGCAATAATTTTTTGAAGAACACTGCGGACATTCAGGACCTACTAGAGATTGCAATATTCCCGGTGTTTGTTCCTGCGATAACGGAACTCGGGTGTAAACAGCTGGGTAGGGACATCGCAGTGCTTTCAGTCACCCTTGGAGTCCCAAGCCGTGAAGTAAGTCGTGGGTACGCCTTCTCAGTCAAAATGACAACGCCCCGATTGAGCACATCGTATCTCAATTGCACCAGCTATAAAACGAATCTCTTATTAAGTCGGCACAACGTACAGGCAGTCAAGAGCGAAAGAGCAGAGGAGCTCAAGGTCACTGCAGAGAGGATTAGGGAGAGCGCACTCCAAAGACAAAGCGAGCACTAGACCTGGCAGCAGAGAAAAGGTCATCACTGTTGTTGACAGTGCTACCTCTACGAGAAATGGGCTTCAACCTGAATAAGCGGGAATTCCGTGATGCTATCAAACTAAGTTATGACTGGCAATTTGACGATACTCCCTCCACGTGTGTATGCGGGGAAGTCTTTTCGGTAGACTACGCCATAACCTGCAGACGCAGCGGATTTGTTATCCAACGAAATAATGAGATGGAATACCTCGAAGCTGAATTCCTGCGTACGCTATGCAGCGATATTGAAGTCGAATCCGTCCTCCATGCCAAGACATCTGTAGAGAACAGCCCAGCAGAGCTGGAGCTACTAAAGCACAAGACGCAAGGTTGGATGACCTTGGATATTCATGCACGTGGTTTCTGGGAACCCCAACGCTCGGCATTCTTTGTAATGAGAGTTTGCCAGCCTAATGCCGAAACGTATAAAACCGTATAAAGACCTAGAGCCACAACAGATCTACAGAATGGGAAGAAGCGCCAATACTCAGGGAGAAATCTTGACATCGAACACGGAACAGTCACGCCCCTACCATTTATCACAGCCGGGGGAATGGGCCAAGAATGCTTGAAGTATCACAGCCGTCTCGCGGAGCTTTAGAGATAGCTTTAAAGAAAGGGGAACAGTATGCTAAGACGATCTCCTGTGTCAGAGTAAAAACCTTGTTCGCTCTATTGAAATTCGCCCTCCCCTGTTCGAGAGGTTCTACGACAAACAGGAGAGTTCCCTGCGATGCCAGGAATGCGGACTTTGATTTCGAAACTGCAGAGGGAGCCATTCGTTGGTTGCTTTTTTAATAGTAAATTAATATCGAAATTTTCTTTTAAAATTCCTATTATATATATTTTGAAATTATTGCAACTGTTTGTAATTTAAAAATTACAATTTTTAGCCTTTTTTCTTATGTCATTAGTGCAGTGGACTCGTTGTATTGTAATTTTTTACAACAACAACAACAACAACAATTATTTACACTCCGGAATTAATAAGAATGATATTACATAAGGGATTTTAAGGTTTACAAAGTAATGAGTGCAGGCCACCTGTAAATAACCATAAGGGCTAATCGAGACAGGTGGCATTTAGACAATAAATGTGAAAAATAATTGAAAAAAATAATTTTTAGCGTTTGGTCTAAAGTGTAAAATAAAGATTTGTCCCATTTTTAAAAACTATCATTATTATTGTTATTATTATTATCATTGATATTATTTATTATGGTTATTATACTTGTTATTATTATTATTATTATTATCATTATTATAGATTATTGTTATCATTACCTGGGATTTTCCGCGGCGCAACCATTTCAGGCGTGATTTTCTTTCTTTCGTTTATTGTGATAGCATGTGAGGCGGGAGCGTAATTCGCCGTGACGTAGGTTCCATCATTGGATCTTATATTCAAACCACAGCCCAGTTTCCCCTCACTCTTCCACACTACGGCCTGAAAGTGACCAATTGCCTGTCCGTTCCCCTTCCCCGTCTGGTAGTTGTAATCCCCTTCCTTTACTTCCGAGTACCAGCTGCGTGTCGCTCCAGGAATGGCGCCCTCCATTTTTTCCATCCCTTCCCAACCCCAGCCCTTCCACGAAATGCTCTCAGTATACTTGTCTGTCCATTCAGAGTGGTGCATGTTCCCCTGTCGAGCCTGTGTGCGTAGGGTTAGCACAGTTGGTTAGAACTCTGACCGAGATTGAAAATTAGGAGTTCCCCGACCTCGACCTGCTCGAGGGTTGAAGTTTATACGACCTTTTTCTGATTGCACCACATCGTCCTTTGACACAGACGTTATGTCGTTGATTTAGGTCTCTCCACGTTCTAGCGGTTAGTCTTAAAGAACCCGCACACTTCTCGAGAACAAGTGGGGTAAGTTAACCTCGGTGTTTTTGACTGTTAGTGACTGGACTCATTGTCACTCGCTTACAGCGGTCTTGCCACATCTGTAAACTAACTGAAACATTTACGTTTCTTGAACAGGTGCCAAGAATCCCGGAAAACTGTTTTAAGTAGCAGTAGTAGTCATTTTGATAGTGGCTGACATGTAGATGACGTAAATAAGTTGTACTCTTTTTCCGCATGTAATTTGTGTAAACTTTGATTAACATACGAACGTATATATTACAACATTTCTTCAAAGGATTCAACATGAATGGCACTTCCGCTGAGACTTATATAGTTATGTATGTACCTGTTCGTCCGTCCACTCCTGTGCTGTCTTGGCCAGCTCTTGGTCGCACTTCAGTGGCGGCGAATCGTGCAAAAATCTGTAATAATTGTGCTGTTTCAGGCATAACAGCTGACACTTAGGATCGCAGGCTGCACAAGAAAAACATTTGTAAGAAGATAACTATCACTTTCTTCTTTGTGAAAGCTCTCCTCTCTTGCACCTCAAGCAATGTATTGTGTATACTCCCAAACTTTTTGAATCATCTCTCATGTTCATCCACCGAGCATCACCGCAACAATTCACACGCAACGTCTTACCCTCCTCTTCCACAACACTCACTCGGATCCTTTGCACAGTCTCCCACACACACCCACAAATTATCACTGCCACAATCTGCATTCGACCAGTGTTCCTCCCCTCCCTCAGATACTTACTCAAACCTTTTCTACAGTCTCCCATGTCCATCCACGATGTAACAACGCCAGAACGCACAGTCTATAAACTCTTCTTTCTTTCCAATCCCCGATACTTCAAACTCAAACCTTTTCCACATTCTACCCTATTCATGTACGGTGTTTCAGTGCTATGAATCAGACGAAATTCCTCACCCTCCCCTAGCTCTCCAGGGTATTTACTCAAACATTTTCCACAGTTTCCAACATTATTCCACAGTGTATCCGCAACACACGTCTCACTTAAGTCCTTGCCCTCCCCTCTCACAGACACTTACTTAAACCTTTTCCGCAGTCTGCCACCTTCATCCACGATTTATCTTTACCATAAACACCACTCAAATCATTCCCTGTTTCATTTCAGGAGTAACAACAACATTGGAAATTACAAGTGGAAATTTTAGACGTCTGGACAAATGTTAAAGTAAACCATCTTTAAAAGTATCAACAGCAAAGTTTGACTTGTGTTACAAACCTTGACACAACAAGAAATACTTAGCTAGGTTTCCAAAAAGCAGGAACAATGGGAACCCAATGGCCATCCTTTCCAATGTGCTATCGATGAAGATCGAATACTTTTTAGCAACATAGGAACAATGAGGACTGACATTAGTTGTAATTTAGGGTTTTCTATTCAAGGGTTAAGCCATTTTGACCAAATACGTAACAATCCAATGGCCGATTTATTAGCAGCTTTTAAGAAGTTTTACCGTTGTTTGTTAAGCCTTACACAAATGTTTTTCACAATCCAAGTTAAGATTTTTACCAATTTTACATTGTTGTGCCTTCCTTTGTTTGATGATTAGTAAGCAGCTGTTAGGAAGTGGTAGTAAATTAAAGGTAATAGTAAAATTAGTGAGTGGTAGTGGCAAAGGTAGTGGTAGTGGTAATGGTATTAGTAAAAGTAGCTGTAGTTGTAGTGGTATATATAGTGACAGAGGATATATCTATTTCTGTTTCACAAAGTGATGTGATAAAAAATTAACTTTACATAAGTAAACTAAAAATTATGAATGAGGATTTATGAAAGAGCAAACAATTGAAAAAGGAAGGTAAAGAAGTTAACAAACTAGGGCAATGTCGTTCCTTCGTTGAGAAAACTGTTTAAACAAGGATTCCGGTATTCTTCAACGGGAATTAAAACACTGAGGTAAACACAACTTATGGATCACAAAATTGCTAACATTACCATAAAAATCATCGCAAAAATCGCAAGAATTGAAAACCTGCGCACTTATAGTTAATTTGTGTATTAATCACATCCATACTTACCTAAATATGTAGACAAATATGTTTAAAAATCGGCCTTTCGAGACTCAAAAATCACTTAATTACAAGATAGCTATGTAATAAAGGTGTTCAATATTACTTTGGTTTGACTGGTCCCAGGTAACAATTACAAATTATGTGTTTGTAGCACCAGTGGATTCTTTGTCATCGCCTCAGTGGACGCCCAATCATTGAACAAAATGTAACAATACGTGTTACATTCTCATTATTAATCCTTACATCGCGCCCCAATGCATTTTTCGAGTCAAATCAAGTCAGGTCGAGACATCTATGAGTTGATCGGCAATCCAAAAGGTACTCCGAGCCTTTATTTTTCAGTTTGTTTTAATAACGAGCGTACTGAACTGAAGAGCGTGTCTTTGTGTCTTTAGATAAAAGCGGAAATTGTTCGGTATTCTAGGCCGACAAAGATGTTACAATTAGGAATTCCGTTCAGAGGGCCAAGAGAGAGAAGACGCCGATTTTTGAGGGTCTGAACGAGCCGGATACCCTGTTCTCATTAATCATCTAAATTTTGGGCAGTCTCTCCATAAACAGTAAGGAGGATCTCACAAACGATCACCTGCTTTTATTGATAAGTAACAGATTTCGATAAGTATTTCTCAAAAAAGTAAAGTTAATTACATCAAACTAAATTCAAAACTTTCCAAAAAACAAATTAAAGAAAATTTTGGGCCATTTCTCAGTGATCAATGGTCTGATTAAGGCTCATTACCCTGCTGATAAAATAATGTAGACTACCTCACGTCCACGTCTTTATAGAAGATCTTATTCTGGAATGAAAGTCGCGGTTGAAACATCGGTTGATCGAAAACATAAGTCAGCTGATCAAGCCAACAAATCCATGCGTCTAATTCCGTACCGGAATGAGTTCGTGACTTCTTACATGATGATGATGATACATGTGGAACTACAACCAACTAAAAATAAAGCAAGCAATCAACCCATTTAACACTCAAGTGAGGGTCTAACCAGTAAGGTTTGGCCGCTGAGCACTAACATCCTTTCTAGGGCGTAGAGCACTTTATCTTATCACGTTCATATCATTCTATCCATTTAACACTTAGACAATTTTAATTTGTGTTTATCACATTTTTTGCGACATTCTAAGCTACGTGGCAAAAATTGTTTGGTTCAGCTTAAATTAGTGATCAAACATGATAATGCACCAGTCAACTGAAACCACCGCTTCCCTCACCCCGGGGACAGCGGGGACATTCACTTATTGCTTGTGTGAAGCTAAGCGAATTCCCCGGTAACCAGGGCCATAAATTTGCAATGAACAGCCCCGCGTCCGGGGAATGCACATTTATGACCAGGACATTTATCAAATGAACTTAAACAAAACAACAGAACAAAGTTAACTTTATGAACAATGTGTCGGTATAAAGTTCAAAGGTATAGTCTGACAAACAGCTGCAACCCAATACAATATACATGGGTGGGTATCTTTGAGCTTCGTCTCACCCGACCTTGTGAAGGTATGATCCAGAGACTACCACAGTTATCA
>JAOBYF010153776.1:0-10915 GCA_025403605.1 Parazoanthus darwini | reverse complement strand
GTTTAAAATCATTTTGTAAGAGAAAGAGTCGATTCCTTTCCAGATGAAACTGTAATAGACCCACTAAAAATGAAATACTCGGTTTTATATGATTGCGATTCAGTAGTTTCCTTCTTGATATGCAACATCGTCTGTCTAATATACGCATGTTTTTTTTATCACGCTAAGACACTTCCACCATACCTCATTATTTTGTATTACAAGCACTGTTTACTGCTCTGTTGGGATAGGAGTAGTTGTTTTTAGTTTCAGTTTCCCCTCGTAGTATTAAGTCTCTTTACCCAGATCAATATATACAGCTATAACAAAAGCGAATGTCCGAGTGTTTTGAAAAGCATTCTGAGATTTCAATTAAGCAGCGGCTAGATAAGAGTGTTTAAAACGTGATGCATTTTATGCTCATCTTATTCTTCAACCTCCTGTTTTCAAGCCCCTGGCCATTTTTTTGTGATGAAAAGCTAGCAGTTTGCAGCCACAAAACTCCGCATTGCACTGCCATATGACATTGGCTTTTATTAATAAACAGTTCTACATGCGCCGTTAAAACACAGATTTCCAGGCCTTGCAAAGTCGTTTGAAAATCGGAAAATGACCTTAGGGCACGGAAAACTCGGGAATGTTTTGTCCGTTTTAATTCTTCGTGTTACCGTAAAACAGTTGCCGAAAAGAGACAGTGGGGAAAGGCACAATTCTTAAACCCGTTCACTCCTAATAGCTCCAAATGATGTGTTTATAAATTTCCACCACATTTTGGAACATTTCGTTCAAGAAGATTAGACGAATTTTGAACTTCATTTTTTAAAAACAGTTACGAGCGGATGATCAGTTCCTTTGTTGACTTTTTTTTGATACTGAAAAGAGAAATAGATGTTGATAAAAATGAAGGCAGTGAAAGGGTCGTGAAGATTGTGTGAAGTCGTGCAAAAATTACTGGAAAATGCTTGATGACAGTCTGTGTGAGTTCAGTGTATGATAGGCTGCGATAGCAGACGCCTTAGCCCAAGCAGAAGAGAAGGCATCTGTTTGCACAGGCGCAGCGTATGTCTGACGTAATGGCGACAGTCGTTGCCTATACTTTTAATAGCCTTTGGATGGAAACCCTTGTGAACAGTGGTTTAATAGATATGCTAAAAATAACAGAAATATATTATTGATAAAAAAAACAACTATAACCTTATTAGTATAAGTGGAATTGTTTCTGTTCTGGGGTATGACAGGAGGGGAGAGCAGTGTATTCCTTGAAGGTTCTAACAAGAGCTTATTGTTATTTATCTGGGCTACCGCATTACAAGAAAAGGTCCCACGGTTTGAATGGTTTCACCTTCGAATCGAGGGAGTGGGCAACGGCCGACCAACCCCTCCCCCAAACCTCAACCTTGACTCTAACCCTAGCCTAAGGAAGGGTCAGTGGTAAGTAGTTGCCCAGAAACCTTCATAGATATGAAAATCCTATGACACAAACTTCATGCGGTGTTTGAAAAATGAATTTTTTCTAAAGCGCCCGCGACCTTACCAATAACATGCAACTTTCGACGATGTAATCAAACTTGCATGAAATCATGTAAATTTCATTTTTCGTCGCCAAGAGCCGCACACCTGTGCGACAACCAGCGGTTTCAATCAATACACACATCAAGAGTTTAAGACTTCCGGTCCAAATTCAAAGGGAAAGTGAGCACTCATTAAGTCAGACCATTGTTAAACACCGCCAGACACAATAGCCTGACTTAACAAAACTGTTAACAAAACTTTGCCGCCATCTTTGAATCCAAACTCGATGTCACGTCCTTCAAAACTGCTCTCTCGTTGGTAGTTTGTATGATTTCAGTCGCATGTTGTCGCGCATTCACCGCACACCGCGAGAAGAATCGATAACCTGCGACGAACTGTTGCATGCACTGGAGATGACGTAGCAGACCTCCGCACACAGTGCAATCAAAGGTGCGATTTGATGCCACTTTAATTGCATGCGTCGAAAACTGCATGCTATTGCAAAGGTCTGCGGCGGCCTTAAAGTTCACCATTTACATTGCAGATTGCAGCTACCCATGCAAGAAAAAATAACAGACTGAAGTATTTTTTTAGTGTTATCTGTTGTTACATTTTCAAATGACATAACATTTAACGGCCAATACCACCACCCAACCTCTAACGACAAAGTAAAAAGGTCATTTTCTAAAGGTACGTGTCGTAAACCTGTGGCAGGGCGTTGTGATATGCCCGCGAATGAACGTCAATAACCTCAAATTTTCCAAACTCGAGGATATTAGGCATTGATTTCCACGTACGTCTTTGCGGCTTTTCGGCACATGCTGGTTTGACCTCGAATCCTGGCGGTGCACTCCAGCGCTTTGGACAAACAGGAGACAATGTGCGCCTTGCAGGTTTGCGGAAAGGTTTGGCGACAACATTGAGCATGGCTCGGCGAACATCTTTTACACGCCAATAATACAGGATTGGATTCAAGAGAGAGTTTAAGAAGAGCACAGAGTCAACCATTGTCCAGGCAGCTCGTTCAACTGTGCTGCGGCCAGTAAATAGAATCGGCAGCGACATGCAGATGTATGGCAGATAGCACACAAGGGCCAGAGCTGCAATGTAGAACATGGTGAAGACCGAATGCCTGTAACGCATCACATTCAAAGAATGTGACGAGTTACGGCGTTGGACGCATTGAAGATGACTTTGTATTTGCATATGGTGGAATTTCAAAGATCGAAAGGTAATCCAGTAGGAAAAAAATAGCACGAGAAGACAAAGTAAATAGAGTGAGGAACCTACCCCCAGAAACACGCGGACATCGTCCAATAACAGCCGGATTGCCGAAAAAAACGCCGCTAGAATCCACAGCGCAATGGTAACAACGACGACGCGTTTTGTTCTCACCGCCGAGCGGTATCTGAGAGCCCGCCGCACCGCCTGTACGCGGTCGATGCTGATTGCAGAAAGCGTGAGAAGGCTTGCATTGGCTAACCAGCTTCCCAGAAGCCTGGAGACCAGCCAGGTCCAGCAGAATGTGCTGACGTAATGTTTCAACTCTGCAACTCTGGAAACTATGTAGATCGGCTGCGCTATCAGGCCTGATGCTAAATCGGTAAATGCAAGCGAGCAAATGAGAATGTTTGGTGAAGTATGGAGTGAAGGAGTGATGTAAATCGCGAGTATGACAAAACTGTTCATGGCGGCTGTAGGGACGGACATTAGTGAGACAATAACAATGTTAGCGATGAAGAGTGGATAACCTTCCTGGACCACGTCTTCAATGAAATATTCTTGTTTGTGAGAGCATGGCAGTTCTCCACTTTGGTTGACAACCATTGCGGCAATTCAAACCAATTTGTTTTCTGTCACGTTTTCGACCAGTGTCGCTTCCAAATCTATCCTATTTTCGGGTAGAAAGGCAGTCTTGTTGATAGAAGCTTGCTGACCATCCGATTAGATACATGAATCTGTTGGTAATAAACTAAGTTATTTAATTGACGGAATAAAGGACACGCAAACGACCCATTACATATATGCACGTTTCATAATATGTATAAGGTAACCGTACCTGAAATGTCTGATTTTAAACAATCGCGTTACACCTGGTGAAACAGCGATTTCAACATTCTTAGGCTTAACGTTAACACTGCGCATTGTGGTATTAAAAATGACTCCCCCTGCATTTGTTCCTGGTGAATGTCAAAGATCGAAAGGTAAATCAAGTAGGAAAAACGGCATGAGAAGACAAAATGAAACACGCGGGCATCGCCCAAAACAACCGAATTCAATGCAGAGAACTGAAGACGCCGCTAGAAATCTTGATTGCCATTTCAGAGCATTTAAACTGACTTTCAAGTGTTGTTTGATGTAGCATATTTTCGACGAAATTGGAAACTTAGCTTTGAATTTGGAATCAATAAAAACACTCCACTATGTTGCCGGCAGCGAAGGTTTGCGATTATTTTCGTGTTTGTTCCAAATTTTGCCCTAAGTTGTTATTCGAGATGTTTTCGTTTAGATGACATTTTTTGCTTATTCTAGTAAAACGAGACTGTAAAACGATCAGGTAAACAATGGACGAAAAGTGTGTGTTAATCTTTCAAAGCCGCCGACTCTTTGATACAAATTATCAAAAGTAATATATCTACAGAAAGTAGACAAAGTGACCTTCAACACTCTTGGTCCTAGTAGAGCTATATTCTAAACGAAGTTCTGACAACGAAAGTAAAACTTTTGCAATAACAATAAAACTACATGAAAGGCTGAAGTTTATGTACATTTGTGGGTTCGTCATGACATAAACGTGAGAAGGTTACAGTCTTCTAAAATAACCGAAACATTAACAAAACTGCGGTTTCGAATCCACAGTATATTTGCTACATTGTTAGCAAGAATGTATGTTATTAATACGTTTTTGCTGTTTCATGTTAGCGTTACACATTGTTAAATGTATTCTATTCTTTGGCTTATAACCTGGCTTGAATGACCTTACTACCTACCATTGATTTTCCCTTTTGTGACAATCATATTCTTGATAGTTCACCTCTGGCTATGTAATTCGAAATCAACAATTATAACAATAATAACAATTATGACAATAATAATAATAATAATAATAATAAATAACATATAATATAATATAATAATATGGAAGAGATATATGGGGAGGTGTACATTTCTTTGTAAGCAATAATGAGCACTACTATCGTATTAAAACAGCTGTATGCAACTGCTTATATCTAATGTTTTAGATCTCCATATTTTACTCGGCTAAAAGCTTCCACTAAAGCCGCCTTGAGAAACAAAACCCCTAGAACCTTTATTTCTTGCAGTTGCATTAGTGGAAATAGCAGTAACTAAGTTTACAGTTTTTAAAATGCGAGCTCAGCAACCCTTTAAACCGTTTGACAAGGGTTTCGTACGTTTCATGGTCAGTTATCGTTATGGCACTGCATGCACCAAAATATCTGATAACATCAGACACTACAGCTACAAGGAAAAGTCGGTGTATCATATCCAAGTAAGACAAGGTGGTGTCCCTTTGTACAACTGATAATTTGGCATCGAATACTAATTACCTTTCCTGTCCAAACAATGCAAAATAGGTTGAAAATCAACGACCTCCAGATCCACTGAAAATATCGAAAATCCATGTTTAGAATTTACTCTTTACAGCTTGTAGTAACGCAGCACTGATTAGGGAATGTCTTGCCTTCTCTGCTTTTAAAACTCAGTATTTGATATTCTAGTTTATGTACAAATGGAAAACAAACTGTTAGCATAAACACGGACTTGTGAAAATTCGGATTTTGGGCTCATGGAGACAATTAAAGACTCGGCTCGAGTTGAAGGCAAAAGGGTTTTTCAGTTCAGACATGGTGTAATCTTGTTTCGACAATAAATCTACTTAAAATATGAAAAGTTAAGAGAAACATCTAGATTCTTATTAATAGTACACTTACCTGCAAACTAATTGAAATTGCGTTGGAACACCATCTAGTAAGATGGGTTATATCGTGTCTTAACATTCCCTTTACACAGTACACTTGGATTACATTCAAATCTCTTCTGGGCAGCTGATACTATGCCGAGTTAAGCATCAAATTTGCATATCTTTGTAAAATTTGAAGGTTTAGAAGTATTTGTATACGCTAAATGTATTTCCTGTCATTCACTGAAGTGCATTTTTCCTTTTTGGTTTTCGCTATTGGTTTCTATTTCATTGTCCAACATATTTGGTTAATTAACGTTTCCTTTCAACTGCCCCAAACTAACCGACTTCGTGTGCAGTGGTAACTGCTAATGCATCAAAGGAGAGCGGAAATTTATCTCTAAGCGCTTCCTTTTTCATTATAACAAGACCACGACTGTAATTTAGGTTTTAATTTTAGGAATAGTGAAGAACGACGACAATAACAACTTATCACCTTTTTCTTTATAAGAGCCTTATTTTATAAGAAAGTTAAAGCAAAAAAACCCCAAAAGCAAGACATTTCTATAAATTTAGAAATTGGAACGAAGATCGTGAGAGAGCAATGTAATTTCAAAGTCGATTTTGGCAAACAGGCGAGCGATAGTAATGCATTTCGGTATATATATGAACTGAGATAGATGATGAGAACAGCCCTTGAATAAAATTCCAAAATATATCAACTTTAAACATTGTCTCGACCCCAAATAGACATTCTTACAAAATTACCGAGGGCATCTTGAAAAATATAAGTTTTAGGTTTGAGAACCTATTCTTCTCCTTGATGTTAAAGTGAAAAGTTCAATTTTTTCCATCTCGAGAGTTGTTTGTGGCTGTCTACGTTCGAAATCTGTTTTCAACATTGCCTCAACTGCATCAATACTTGAACTGGTTCTACCTGAATTAAATAAATTTAAAGCTGTGTATGCTAGAGTTGCCCGCCTACGTATACCAAATTGCATACTAGGATTACCCGCTTATGTATACCAAATTGTATACTAGCGTTGTCCGCTTGCCAATTTAAATGCGAAATTGCACGGCTTCCTAACGATATTTTAGCAACGGTTTTCCGTTCTATTTTCAGACTTAAGTTTTGGCCGCGTTTTTCTGCCACAACGTTTATCATAAAAAGGAGTGTGTTTTATGTTTAAAAAACCACAAACCTTAACTAAATCTTCAACCTACAATCGTCCATTTATAAGCGTGCAGGTGAATACTGAAATAAAGTTGTTCTGCATAAGACAGTTTGGTTGAAGCGTTCTCCCTATGTCAGGGAATACATGTATGTTGTTATATTTTTGAGTTTGAGTGTCCTCAATGTATTACTATTCCAAACTTGACCAAATCGTTACTCTTAAATTCAGCGCGAGTCTAGTCTACATACTTCAAATTTGTTACAAGCTGACCGGCAGTCGATGCTATACTTATCTGTCTAGCCCACTGGTTTCGGGCTATCTTGTGATTTCTTCCTAGACTGATTAGTAATTATCCTATTCTCCTATAATGAGTATTATTGTCGCGTTTCATTCGAACTTCAAGTGATTACGTGTAGACAAGTGTCATAGGCAACGTAAATGTTGGTGTGATTAGCCCTGCAGTCTCCGAATATTAACAATATCTTAATAGCAAGGGAACAAAGCAATACCTAAACCGGAACCCAACTTTTTCTGTAATCGTCTATTTATAAGCATACCGTTTAATACTAAATAAGAAATGTTCCGCCCAAGACAGTTTGAAGTTGAAGCGTTCTCCTTTATCAGAGAATAAGTTTTATTTTCGAACTCGGGTGTCTTCAGTGTAATTTGGTCGCGTTTCATTCGCATTTAAAGTCATAGGTGCTGTGATTGGCTCTACAGTCTGCGGGTTTTAATTCTATAATAATATAGCATAGAGAATAAATTAATAACTGAACTTGGAGCCAAATTTATTAATTTGTGTTTGCTATCTGGTTTGAAATTTCACATGGGTAAAATATAAAATTACCTTAGCGACACGTTTAGCATACGAGCTCATGCAATTTTTCAACAGAGAGCAGCCTTTGGAACAAGAAATAGTTTCACTTTCTTTATACCTGACGCTTCGTCAAAAAAATCTGTTTCCTAAAAACAGAATTCTTCAATAGATAAGATCACTACAAAGAACCAGGCGAATTGCATGGGTAAAAGTTTCCTGAAAAGTGGGCATCTTCCGCATGCAACCAAGACCAAAACATCGAAAACTTTGCAGTCGGAGCTCATGAAAACCATGAAACAGAACTCACCCCTAGCTACAACGTTAGCAGGAAGAAAGCTTGCAAGTCGTTCTACCAAAAAAGCATACACTTCTGAAGAGAGGGAATCCTTTCCACCGATATCATGAAAAGTGTTGTCCATTGATGTAAATGTTCGATGGTAGACCACTGAGAATCTCTCCTTAATCACAGGAGAGCGCACAAGTCGCGTGTCCGCTCGAACACTCCAGCGAAGTGAAAGAGCGATGAGAGGAACTTCAAATTATTCAGTTTAAATGCAGTATAACGCTGACAACAGGCCTTTCCCGAGTTTCACGGCTACACCGACTGTAAGCAATCGTTCTCATCCATTTTCTGTAATTCTAGCCTCGTTTACACCACACTGGATAAATAAATAAATAAATAATAAATAAATTGCAGTGTTTATATAGCGCTTTTATACATAACGTCTCAAAGCGCTTTACAGTCATATATGCCGCGCCAATGCGGCTGCCGTTACGGTATTACGAGGCCACAACACCGTGATCACCCTACTCTTTGAGAGATCGAAGTGCGTGGGTTCTTTTAAGTCCCCCGATAGAATGTCGAGAGGCTAGACCAACGGCTTAACGTTCTCGGTCGGTGCGGCGAAAGGTTGCCTAATGTTCAACCCTCGACCAGGCCAGAGATTGAACCCGGGACCTTCTGGTTGGCAGTCAGAGATCTTACCAACTGCGCTAATCTCGCACAAAGGATTTCGTGCCCGGGAGACGCAAAGTCGTTAAACAGAAGGTCTATCCGCTATGGTTTTCACAACGGTACGAAAGCTATCCGGTATAGTACAAACAAAAGGCCTATCCGCTACGGTTTTTACAAAGGTACAAAAGCTATCCAGTATAGTGTAAACAGAAGGTCTATCCGCTATGATTTTTACAACGGCACGAAAGCTATCCGGTATAGTGCAAACAAAAGGCCTATTCGCTACGGTTTTTAAAAAGGTACAAAAGCTATCCAGTATAGTGTAAACAGAAGGCCTATCCGCTATGGTTTTTACAAAGGCACAAAAGCTATCCAGTATAGTGTAAACAGAAGGCCTATCCGCAATGGTTTGTACAATGGTACGAAAGCTATTCGGTATGGCGTAAACAGAAGGCGTAACCGCTATGGTTTTTAAAAAGGTACAAAAGCGGCCCAGTGCAATGTAAACGAAGCCTCACGCTCGAAACAGGGAGAAAAATATGCCGAGAAATTCGTTCCAACTTTTACAACGGTCGCACGGAAGTTATCCGGTAAAGTGCACAGAAATGAGGTGTTAGTTGAAAGCCGAGGAATGTTACTTGCTGTAGTGGGAAACCAAACACCGTTGGCATGCTCTAACAGTGTCCCATTTTATCATTTGGCTTAGAACACTAAACTGGCGGATAAAGCAAATTCTTGTATTCTATTAAACAATTATTTAATCTTCCCTTAGTTATTACACGTATTTACTGATAAGGGCTTATTGCATAAACCAAAATGTTGACCAGTGAACACATTTACAAAACTATAGATTGTCTTCTTCAGTTTTAACTTAAAATAATCACTGATTACATGCAAACCAAAGAAGAGGCAGTGCCCGTTGGAGTCTTACACATCTGCTGGCAAACAGACCCAGGGAATAAGAGGATAGATTGCCTACACCATAATTATCCCTGAGTTTAGACTTCTAGTCTACTGCGCGTTTCACTATAACGTTAAAATTATTCAATTCGGGTTTCATGATTTACTGCGAGTATGTGCCCTTTGAGGGCCACTAGTCAAAACCCGGGGCGTTTATTTATGTTAAATGATCAGCCAGGGCGCGTTCAAACTTGTTTGTATCATCTTATGACACTCAAAGTCTAAAGGCGCCTTAAGGTTTGAGTATAATTTTTCCTGTCGATCCCCTACTCTCCAGAAAATCGTGTGCTTTCTTAGCATCAGCCAGGGGGAAGACGTTAAAGTTATCAAACTTCAGCTTCCCATCCCTGATCCATGTCAACACGTCAGTACTGCGCTTGCGCAGTTCTTCGTCTTTTGCGATATAGGCAAAGAGCGAAGGACGAGTGAGGAAGAACGAACCCTTGGCAATCACTCCAATATCTACCGGGTCTGGGGCGCCGGAAGAGGCGCCTAAGTTCACCATGGTCCCGCGAGAGGCAAGACATTCAAATCCTATGGGACAAGGAAAAACGTTTGTAAATGTTTCTCTAAAATGCTGGCTCATTTTGCTTAATTCCTGGATGACAAGGTGAATCAACGAGTGTGAGATAAAGGAATACTATATTACCATATTGTCATATTGTAAAGTGCATTGAACCACTGGAAATGGCGCTTTACAAATTAAATATTATTATTATTATTATTACTATTATTAATATTGTTTAGTTGTTGTTGTTATTATTTTTATCATTATTATTATTATCATTACCAGTTATTATAATTACAAATTATTCTCAAGTAAATCGCAAGGAAACCGAGAGAGAAACGCCAAACTCCTCAGATCAGGAGTCGACTTTGCGATATTTCGTTTATAAGACACTGCTTTTCGCGTTTGTTGCCCTCGCCGATGTTCACATATAGATCGAAAACTTATATCTAAGTCGTTTTGATCGTCTGCTGGTACCCGCCGAGCTGTTATAAGTGCTGTCATTTAGTTTAGGCTCTGGTATAGTGTAAGATAGGCCTTAGTTGACAAATTTGTACTAGTCCGTTGATTTGAAAGTAAACTTAATTGCGGTCATTCCTAAGCAATGGTTTCCAATATTTACCTTTCAAGAAAGTCGTTTTTCCCACTCCATCATAGACTGCGTTGACTCCCTTCCCCTCAGTGATCCTCTTTACTTCTTGCACGAAATCTTTCTTTGTGTAAAGAATCACTTCATCTGCACCAGCAGCTCTTGCTTTGGCCGCCTTCTCCTCTGTGCTCGTCGTTCCGATAACGTATGCACCTGTACTTGAATCAGTTGAAAAGAGGAATGTATGTCAAAATATACTTTACTTGATCCTCGTTTCAAGCAGCCGTGAATTAAAAACTCACCTACAAAACTCTACTTTACTGCAAAACTAACAAATTCTGCTTAAAAGACTTTCTAAAACAATGTCTATCTAAGAGTTAAAACCTTAATTTTACATGTTTTTATTTACTTGTTGGCATCATGCTTTGGGGCGGTCAGAAAGTCGAATTGTTAACGCACACTAAGGGGGGAGGGGAGGGGTTCTTACAGGTGTAGGTG
>JAOBYF010153665.1:0-10915 GCA_025403605.1 Parazoanthus darwini | reverse complement strand
TATTAGAGCGTTTACGGTAAGTGATTGATTTTAAAAAGGATCTTTTTGGTGGGTTCAGGGACTGGTTATTATATATGGCTGAGGTTGACCCAACCTGGTTTTGAGGTTTTTCTTAGTATAAAATTAATGACTATTAAAAACCAAATTACATTTGAGACTGGCCGAAAATATTTGCTACCTAAACCGTTTTATTTTCAGTCCCATCCCAGGCCAAAAATAATGATTGGTCATTAGGGTATTTTCTTTTCTATAAAAAATATACTTGGATAAATAATTCTAAGACAAAAGCCTAATTCTGAAAAAAAGAAAACCCAACGGGAAACAGCCTTTACCTTTCACAAGTTAAAAAATGACGCCGCTTAGTACTAAAACGCCCATTTCTGCAGAAAAAAATTGAAAAAACCCCAAAGCCCCTTCCCCCTTGTCAAGATGGGATAATAGTCTACCCGAAGAATGTTATTTTCTTTCTGCGCGAGAGGTGTGAATAAACTTCTGAAAGGCTAGTTGTAAAATTGCCAACAATAGTTTGTATTTCTCACAAGTTCTCCTTATCCTGCCCTCTGGAGCAAACCACTGCAGGCTATACAATCTTGTTCGTTTAAACAATTATAAGATAACGCAACAACTATATTTACCGTATAGCAATGTACTGCTGTCTTTTGCGTAGAGATCTTTGGAAAGAAGAACAGCAGTTGCTGTGTAACAAATGCAAATTTTATTTTTACAACAACAATGGTCCAGCTACGTATTCGTAGTTGCCGCTGATTACAATGGCTGCAGACTCATTTTTATGGAGTTGATAATGCAATCCTTAAATTCATTCAATTCAATCCTTTTATTTATTCAATGCAATCATTTTATGCATTCAATTCAACGCAATCATTTTATGCATTCAATTCGATGCAATCATTTTATGAATTCAATTCAATGCATAAATTTCAATTCAATTCAATGCGTATACATTCTTTCTATCCAATCCTCGTTCTTTTTCAATTCAAAACTCATATTCACTCAATCCAAACTCTACATTCATTCAATCCAATAGTTAAATTTTGTTCACTCGAATATAATTTTCATTCAATCCGACCGCTATATTCATTTTAACTCAACCCAATTCTAAAGTTTATTCAATCTTCCTGGGACGAGCGCGGCAAAAGCCTCGTTTTCAGCAAAGCCGCCATCTTGGTTGCGAGAAAACTTTAAGTTGGCGAAAAGATCTTTTGGCGCACGAATCTCTGTCGGAAATGACAACTGAGAAAACACTGATGCATTATAGTTTGACATCGAAAAAGATCTCTTCGAGGTTTTGTTTAAAGTACTGGAGAAAACTGGTGAAAGTATGAATGCAGATAGTACCCAATTTCAAGAACAAATTGCGGTTGTTAACCAAACTGTCAACCTTTTGAGGTCTATAACGGAGACATGTGATATTACTGATGAAGATCGGCTCGAATAGCAGTCTCTTTCAAGAGCCTTTTCAGATATATTAGCCTGTTTGCAGGATCATTTGTGAGGTCATCATCCATTAGCAAGCGGCGATGTGAAGTTATTAGGACGGGATCTCCTTGGCGGACCACCGTTCTACACAAGTGCAGAAACAGAAGATCTCCGGGTTTTCATGGGAAAAAATAGCCCGCTGGAAATGTAACATTATGGAAATTAACTAAATGATAAGATGTGAAAGTACGGAAAAATTTTAAGGCAATTAATTTTAAAGGGGGCCATGTGTAATGGGGCCTTATGTAAAATGGTAACACGAAAAAATTTAATAGAGTTGAAGTAGTAACATGAAAAAAAAACTTGAAAAATAGATGGTAAGGTATCTATAAAATTTTATAAAAGGTAACACGAAAAAAAACTATTTCTTTATGGTAGTAATATGAAAAAATGTGAAGAATAGATGGACAGGAAATTAATTGAAAGAAAAGTATATAATTATGAAAATATAATTATGAAATTATATAAAAAATACACAGAAATATATAGAGAGAATCTTGAAACAAACAGACTGTGAAGCATTTGTTCAAGTAGGTAGAAAATATGTTTGTGCATTCTATATGACGAAACTTAACCACTGGATAATTGTACTGGGTCCCTGCGCACAACTCCATAAATGAAATGCGCTTTTTCACATTGACAAAGTCAAAATCATTCACCCCCAACATTGGGAATTAATCAAGAAGTACTGATTGCACTGCTTTTCGAATCGTACTTTCAACATCCTCTTCCTCCAATACCAAAATTCCTTCAGCGTTCACCGAGTCCCACTTGATTGTATGCGATTCTTCCTAGTCATCCTCTTCATCCCAGCAGCGTAGTAACGCAAATTCAAATGGCTTTTTTTCTTTCTTTGGTTTTTTAGAATTTCCAGACATTGAGGGCGAGATTTTACTTCTCTGAAACGAGGAGGAAGATCTCAGCCTCTCTGTTTTGCTCAGACGTCTGCACAGCCCAGAGGAGGAACTGCTTCTCAGCATATTTCGTGCACTTTGTAGAGCTTGTTCGATCCGTGTGCCGCTGGATTCCTGTAATTCAGGTCTTCTTTCAGTTCTAAAACACGAATCAGTACTCTTTGGAGTTCTTAACAGTCTGGAGGCCTCTTCTAACATGCCCGCAACACGTTCAATTCTATTATCTTTCTCCATCTTCCCGCCACAGACAACCATCATGGCGGGAGTTTTGCTGAAAACGGGGCTTTGGCCGCGCTCGCCCCAGGAAGATTGAATAAGCTTTTGAATTGGATAGAGTGGAAAAAATGTGCGAGTATTGGACTAAATGTGTATTATCGCTTTTGAATTAAAATGAATACAGCGGTCGGATTGAACGAAAATTATATTCGAGTGAACAAAATATAACTATTGGATTGAATGAATGTAGAGTTTCGATTGAATAAATATGAGTTTTGAATTGAAAAAGAACGAGTATTGAATAGAAAGAATGTATACGAATCGAACTGAATTGAAATTTATGCATTGTGTTAAATGCATAAAATGATTGCATTGAATTAATAAAAGGATTGAATTGAATGAATTTGAGGATTGCATTGAATGAATTTATTACACTAAATTTTGCCATACTATGGAGTATTGTCGAGAGAATATAAGACAAGAGAATATAACTGCATTATACTCTCTTGGTATTGTATAACACTACAACACGAACGCATTATATGTTGATTTCTCACAAGGACATGCAAAATTTGGCCGATCCCGAGAATGTTCTCAAGTAAGCCAATATATTTTCGTAAACTTTGAGGCAAACCTCAACGTTTTTATTGACGAGGTTCTTACAAAACAAAGAGTGTATCTAAAAGATCCATATTAAATAACGTTCTGTATATAAACAATGCGCAAGCAAGGGTGTCCGTAACCACAAAACACACAGCAAATCACCAATTACCAAACATAATAAATACGTTACAAAAGCCCCGATAATACGATGTATACCTAGCTACAACTCTAAATAAGTAAATACTGAAAACTTTTAAGCTTAGCAGTAGTTTATGAAAAAATTCGACGCCTTGATACTTATTGATGAATTCTGAGCTCTATTCTTTAAAAAGAAGCTCGGTATTACTGTCATTTCTAACCAGTTCATTAATACTGCGACAGTTCTTAACTGAGGAGGGGCGAGAGTTCGAAAGTTTAACACAATAATACAGAACCTTGTTATTTTACCTGCTAACAACACAGCCGAGGATGCGCTGAGACGTTGCTGTCAGTAAACGTCTACAAGCAGAACACCTGTATGGTTAAACAAAAGACAGGTTAGGAAATCCATCAACACTCTTGTTACTGGTCCTCAGCAGTTCTCTGTTTTCACTATTGGATTGGCAAAATTTTTTCATTTTATATCTTATAAAATCGAAATTTCACAATGCTGATAAACCTACTAAAGTAAATTTGGATTTTTAAATTGGTTGCCTGATTTGGGTTGTAGTCAGAGATTTTGGCTAGGGTTTTGAGTATGAGATCTTTCCAAACAAGAGTGGTGAAAACTTTGAAGGTTTCAGAAGGTGAGTGGAGCTGTGAACGTCCCTCTCAACTGGCGTGGTGAAAAAAACAGCAAGGAATTACAAAAATAGAGACCAAAAATCATTATAGCCAAAAAATGTTTTTGTTATCACCTTCAATGCCAATACATGAGGAAAAATGAATAACCCAATCTATTTTTGGTTACGTATATGTCTTCACGCCCAACTGCTACCTTGTATAATGGCTTGCGGCAAAATATATGCTAGTTTACAATAACCAGATTTCGTACACAGTTTTCAAATCTAAATTCCATGATTCTTACCACCTCATTATAAAAAATCGGTGACCAAAGAAAAAACCTACTTGCATTCAAATTACTCAACAAGTGACTATAAAGGAAATAGATTCAACTTTAAAAGAACAACCTTTGGTTCACCTTAATAAAGTAGCAGCATTTTCAGGGGAGGAAGTTGATGTAAACTTCTCTTCGAACAACTGTTCAATCTTCTTGCAAAACAGTTTGCTGAAAAAACAAAGGAAGACAGTTTGTCATTTATTCGAGAAACTGTATTTTTTACTTTGCCTATGTACACACGTCTATGGAATACATCCAATCATGTATAGCTACGGGAATTCTCAGTCAACTGCTGCTCCGTTCCATCGTGTTGTTTGCGTGCAATAACACGTTAGTTGTTTTAACCTTGACGATCTACAGTAAAGTTTAGGTTGTGCACTGTTGCCAAATGTGCAGCTTACTGATCTGTCAACTTATATTTGACACACGTATCTACCAACCTACAGAAAACTGGGGAAACTGAAAAGGAAAGGAAAGGGGCGTCACTAAAAGAGCAGCAATGAATGTAACGATGTCGAACGGAAAGAAGTGTCTCTGACAGCAGCGCGTATACAGCCCACGTATGACGTCGGACGACAGCACTCAGCACCCAGGCAACCACCAAAACGTTTATAAGGAGTGTTGGGGTTCCTTTTTATCGATAGGAGCAAGTTGAGTATCGTGTTTTGCTCTGGGAAACAACACAGTGGTCGGATTATGGTTCGAACGTACATCCTTGAGGTTACTACGAATCGGACACGGTGACAACTCGATTACTGCGCTGTCGAGGATGAATTGAAAGATCTTCAAATTCAGCGCTCGGCAAAAACGGCATCTGAACTTTGCGTTACTAACTTTATTTCAATAAAATCTGAATGGCTGCAAGGGGCTGAATTTAAAATATATAAAATCTTTGTTTTGTAAAGGTAAGAGTAAAATGGGTTGTCAAAAGCAATAGTTGATAAAAAACAAACTAGGAATTATTATAAAAGCAAATACACCGGGAGATAAAACTATTTTTATAACGGCACGTCTGACAGCAAAAAAGGCTAAAACTGTTAGAGTTTCTAAGATTATTAATATGTTTAGGAGGTAAAATGGGATGCAATTGGTGTTCAGATCGGGTTATTTTCTTGAGATGACGCTGGAAAAGGTCGTTGCGTCTTTACGCAAGTGTTGGTAACTGTGATTGTTCTAAAGCTTGACCGTATGGAAAGTTAGGGCAGATTATTCGTAGTGCCCTCTTCTGTATCCGTTCGACCTCTTCCAGGGTTCTTACTCAGAGATGCAAGTGCCGACTGAGCCAGCCACCCTAGCACTACAAACTACCAACAAACGTATCTGTCAGCCCACCAGTACCAGGTGACAAACTAGTAACTCGTGTGCGTTACCTTTAACTTCTTACCTTGGAATGCCAGCCAGTCTACGCATCAGACAACCTACTACATTAGTATGTTACATGTATAACAATCTACTTATTTCGATCATTTTAATTCTGATGGTATCACCACAGATACTAACATTACATAACGATATTCAAAAACAACATGTCCATATAGCACGAACCTAAAAACACGTAGCAAAAATAAAGTCATTTAAAGAAGGGGATAAGAAACAGGACTGCCTGAGCCGGTAAAGTAACAACTTTCCTTTGGATACTTGGCCGTCAGTAACAAAACGCATAATCCCACTGACGATCAGTTGCTGTTTTAATATTCATTTTGAGCAACAATTTGTTGTCTTCTGTACAAAATTTTCAAATTATCAAATTGACAGGAGATGTTGTCGTTCTAGAGTGCCTATAACGACAAAAAGCATTAAACTCAGAATCAATGAAACATTTTTAGATCCTCTTAAACAACAACAAAGAATTTATCAAAAATATTAAACAGTCTACAAATTACTTGAACATCAATATAGTGTGTATCCTTTGTTAACCTTTTGAACTTGTCTTTCCTGTCTTTGATGTCACTTAGCTCGTTATGTGTAAAAAGATGAGCGATCCTGTTCCAAGAAACAACAGTTAAAATCGTTAGAATGCGGTTGAGACACCCGGACAAACACGAATACTTCACTAGCAACAAATGCAAACGTGTTTTCTACTAACTACAAAGTTTTTGATTTGTTAAGCAAATCAGGATCATTTAAATAACTGAAAACGGGCTTACCCAATCTTTGCGAAAGTTGTTGAAAATTTTTGAAGGAGCAAAAACAATCTTGATAAAGAACACATTTTGTTTTGTTTGTATCCTTCTACAAAGTCTACAATCAAAGCAACAGAAGACAACATGAAAACGATAAACAATTTGTTATAATTATAACTTCATATACTCCCGAACATTTTGAGGATTGGGCGCAATTAAAACTGAAAATCAACCTTCATCTTCACGAACAAACTTATGTTTCTCAACATTTCCTTTGCAGTGGGTTTTAGGTTTTCACAACATAAGTCAGGTAATACTCACCTCGTCACAAGTTTGTCATTTATACAATTCATGTTACACGGAGTGGCAACAATGGCCGACATGTTCCGATGACAGTATTCAACACTTTCGGTCACCTACAACATATATTTTTCTCCATCAACTAACGCATGATGGCCTGTTCACACTAGCGATGTGAACGCAAACGCAGAAGTTGAAACATGTATCACACTATAGGAACATAAACGATGCAAGTTGCCTGCGTCTGTGTCTGCGTTTGCTTCAGCTCGATTCACACTAGAAAGTATCTGAAGCAAATGTAAGGGCAAGAGCAAGGCGTGTGCAATCTTGAGAAAGTTTGCGCTCTAGTGTGAACCGGGCCTTAATACTGATACAATAACTTCAAACGTCATAGATCACCAGTAGCTAGATTAGGGTCGTTTTATAACACGTATATTAACACACACCCAGTTTAACGTTTGTCATTTTCATAGCGAAGAACTACATTGGTGATCTGAATAAGCCCTGTTAAAAGGTTTCAGTTTTTATCGACCAACTTCGAATTCTATTTAGATAAACCTGAATAAGAATGCACTAAATAGCCTATAATCGCTGTTGAAAAGGAACGAGTTAGATTTAGACGTACCAACGCGTCCATTTTGAGGAAGTCTGATGAAATCAAAATGGATATAACGTTGCTTGGTTCTGCAACAAAGTAAAGTACAGTTTCAATTTTAAAATCACTTAACAGATCAGTCAAAAACCACAATCTTCATCTTCAACTAACATTATTTATTGTAATGTAAAATATGCTCTAAATAATACACTATCACATTTTAAAAAGCAATACAAGTGCGTTGTGTGGGTCTCTTTCTTGCGGGATTCCAGATTTCTTTCATCATTCACGACTTAGTTGAACTTTCTTCTCTTTTGATTTTGTTCGTAATTAACTAAGCTTGTGTTGACGTCCTACAGATCTTCAAACCGAGCCGAGTTTTATGGTGGTGAGGGTCGAGCTGCTCCAACCACAAACTGTACATTTCTCTCGTGTTTTTCACCTCATTAACACAACAGACCGTCATCACTACTTAGTATACATCATCCTCCCTTCATTTTTAACCTTCTTTACCATATATCCTTATCAACTATACCTATTTACGATTCTTATCTTTTTGTATTTATTGTCTGTATCCCAACTTGGCATGTTCTAAACTCATGTTACTTTCCTTTTTCCCAAGACGTCTCTTATATTGTTGCCCAATCTGAACTACGTTTCTCCTCATTTTAGCTCACTGCCAAGACTTTTCACTTAACATTTACCTAGTTCGGGTTTCTTCTCTTCCGGTTTGCCTTTGTTCACCAGACTTCTCTTAACATACCGCATGAGCCAATCAAAGATCTGAACGTCACAATGCACAGAGATGTCCACCTCCTCCCATCGCTGGGCGTCAACGGACAAGTACTCCGCAAAATAACGCATTTCGTTGATCAGGAGATCACGTGGACACTGGAAATCCTGTTTAACTGGAAGAACGATATCAAAGCCTGCATCAAACAACGGACAGAAAAAAAAGCTGCTAGAAAACAATTATAAAACAATTAGAATATATGAAAAGTAAAGTAAAACGCTTTATTTAATGAGGGTGACGCATTTTTTACGTAGAAATAATCTGTTATTCCAATTACACAGGAAATACCCTACTCATTTCGGTAAGTGTGAGGGTTTTTGAAATACCCTGACTTGACCATCGAGTTAGTAAAAAAAAGCAATGGCTAAATCCTTTAGTAAAGCTTAATTAGATGTTGTTTCGAGAAGTTAACAAAACAAGTTAATATTATATGATAAGACATGACTTAAACCAAATATAATCGACAATAATCGACAATAATCAAAATACAATATATCAATTAGTATAAGATGAATGACACTCTGAAGGCACATCAGAAAAAGATTCCCTGACTTTTCCGCGACCCGCAAGCTAATTTTCACCCATCAGATAGATGACAGTTTCAAGAATCTTTGAACAAAAATAACGCTGCATTCAAAACCTAAATCAATACGGTAGTTTGCACCAGTCTAAATATAAGTTCCCTGAAACAACGCAAAATTCTGGGTTTTTTTTGACATTGAAGCATTTTGTTTCCCTGATTACATTGGTAGTCCTGCTGCATTAAGACGGATCATAACATTTTGTGTGAATTTCGTATTGCATCAGTATTCGTGTTGGTAACTCAGAACAACAGAATAACAATGAAAATTAAGTAACAGTTCATTTAAAAACTAGGCAACCACCTTCTATTGTTCTGTGGCATTTCGCCTTTCCCACATTAGAATGTTTAGATTTTCATACTGCGAATACATCAACCTATATTCACAACATGTGCTTGAAATAAAATGTAACAAAACTTTATCTCAAGGCGGCCTTTCTTTTGTGCAACAAGATTTAACGCAATCGTCAAGACTACAGAATAACAACCAAGAAAAGCTTCAAATTTTCGGTGTTCCACACATAGAACTTTTGTTGCATTAAATATCAGAATAGTTTTTAGCACAAAAAATGAACTAGTGAACTAGAATCAAACAAATGTGCTAGCGGGTGAAATTATAGCAAGTTTTCATGTTTTAGCCAGTGAGGTGAACGGTTTATTTAATAATGCAATTAGCATCTCTTACGCATTCCTTGCGGCTGACCAGCCTAGTTCTTACTCGGACCATTACTTAAAATAAATGTTTAGGTAAACTTACGATTTTTGCTTTCATCGCATACATGAATTACCATGTTTGGTCTGTGAATCAAAAGCAAAGTAGAATGTTAACGAGATATTACGGAATTAATCCAGCAAAGCCTATCTGGCCCAATATGTCCCCGGTTACTCTTGATATGCGTCCGTGAAACTTCAGCCGATGACCTCATTGCAGTAAAAACCTGCGTGTAAGAACCTGGGATTTAAGAACCTCTTGGCAGAAATTTGCTTTTTTAATACCCCAAAATATAAGAACCTGTTTACCCAAACAAAATTCAACAGGTTCTTATATGTGAGGTCAAGTTATATCATCAATATATATTTTACCAAAGAGTTGACTTACAAGATATCAAAAAATTGTAATGAAACTCAAAAAGCATAATATTTGCTAAATGTGAACTGTTACTGTATTATGAAACAATTATTGTATTGCTAGAATTAAAAACGTGCGTCATTTGTATGTAAGAAATTAAGAACCTAATTAAGAACCTACTGAGCCTAATTTGTCAATTAGTGCCCCAAAATACAAGAACCCGTTTTGCCAAACTCTGAAAAAAGTAGGTTCTTACACGCGGGTTTTTACTGTATCATCCATACCGCTCCTGTAAAGTTTGATTTGAATCATGCAGTGCATGCTCCTCTTTGGCCCCTTTCCGTCAGCAATTTCTTGGGGATTGTCACACATGAGCCAGCACATGAACATCTTCGATTTGATCTGACAAACTCCAGTGATTACCCCAGACTACCCCATGCAACTTAAGCTTTCCGACTGTTCTGACAAAAAAACGGTTTTGCGTGGTGGGCTTAAATACCAGCAATGGCAGATACATTTCCTTTTGAACGGGGGGGGGATTACACAGTTCGAATCTGGTGTGGCAGCGGTAATTAATAACGCTGCCGCGACAGTGATAATGACACTACTGTAGCAGCGATGGTTTTTAACAGTGATGTGACAGCAGTGTGACAGTGATGACATGGCCTGTACTGTTCCAGCGATGGCATTTACAGCCTATAATAGTGATAGTATCGACAGTAGTGTGCGTGTGACAACAATGAAAGTTACGGCGTTGCTATAACGATGTACATTACGCGGTCACAGCGTTGTAAACTGACAGCGCTGCAACAGCGACGTGAACCAACAGCACTTTAAAAGCGGTGTGAACTGACAGCGCTGTGACAAACTAGTGAATCAGTGATGTGACCAGACAGCGCTGTCAGTTCACGTGACTGTCACGTCCATGCCCACATTACTGTAACAGTGCTGCCACCTGCACTGATCACTGTTACTGCACTGTTAATGACGTTATACTGTTGTATCGATGTCTCTCTCTGTAGAAGGTAAAGCGACCTTATATAACGAGGGTAACACGTGACAGTTTTAAATTAACTGATAAACTTGTGACCTTCGGTGCGCACTTTACCCTCCCCCCCCCCCCTTC
>JAOBYF010153554.1:0-10917 GCA_025403605.1 Parazoanthus darwini | reverse complement strand
AACTTGTCAAAGAGTAATTGCCCCTTTCACAAGCTAAGGAAACACTTGAATAGTAAGAATATTAACAATAATAGTATTTAATACTAATATCAAAAATAATAATAATAATAACAAAAACAATATTAATTATAAAAATAAAAACTATTAATAGCGCTATTTCTCTTGTTGTTCAACAACGCTTTACAATGTTTAGAACTTAACTTAAGAGTCAAGCTACAAAACTAGAAGTAGACTATCGTATACCCGGATCAAGAGTTTCAGACTTTCGGTCAAAATTCGAAAGAAAAGTGTGCACTCATTAAGTTAGGAAATTGATAAACATCGCCAAAATGGAAAACAAGACTGCGTTCTGACAAAGCGCTCTTGAAATCTGAAGACTCAGACCCTACAGAATTCTACAATAACACACACATTGCAAATCGTTTACAACCTACTTCGTTGCACTGAATTGAAATGCATTGTCTAACAGAATATTACAATATGTTTCGTTCCATTACATTACCTTTCACTACGTTATATTTGCTATTAAACTAAGCCGGTAGTATCGGTGTTCACTGGAATGGCCTTGTGCGGCTAAAAAACGACTTTTACTAACTCACTTTTAATAAACTTTTTTCTCCACTGGAGGTTTACAGGTAAGATATTTCTGTACCGTTAACACGAATGTGATGAAAAACTTTGCACACAAAGGAAGATATCAGATTCTTGCTTCTGGGAGCGAGGAAACTCCGTCCAATTGTCCGTCGGTAATAAATCAGGTATGTCACGAATGGTCTCTCGGTCTCCAGTTTAAAAGATAACCACATCGAGCATCGAGGAACTAAAAATGACGTGACACAAAACAGTATCAAGAATACTGCTTTTATACAGAAGATGAGGATTGGAATCGCACGATTGCTCCTCGCTATGTCAGCAGGCTTTCGTCCTTCGAGTTAACACACGAATAACTTTGTACTGATAACAGTTCATAACAACACGCGGACCAAAAATAACATTTCCAGCGGCGATCTTATCATTCCTTCACGCTTTCACATATAAGGTGCGTCGGAATTATGATTAGCGCAAGAATAAAGTATCTATAAAAACGGGGGCCAAAAGCAATCACGTAATGGGCACGTCTCGAGTTTTGTAAAATATTAGCAAAACTGATTTAACTAGAGCATAAGATGATCAAGAATAGGCAAAAAGTCGCTGTTCTTCACTAAAATCAGTTTTGACTGGAGGTTTTTCGACGCTTTGTCCCGTAAATATTAAACAGCATTATGTGACTTTCGAACATGACACAGACGAAATAATCTCAATAACATTAATTACCCACACGACCTCTAACGTATATTACAGGTTAGCTAATTAACCCAGCTATCTATAGCAAAAATCAATATATCTTTGGCATGTCTCAATCGCAGATCCTTTTTTCACGCACGTATTTGTATCGCAACAAACAATCATGACGTCACTATGACCTGGAGACAGTTCTGCGACGTGTTCTGCAAGCACTCCAGAACGTTCGTGAACGTACAGTTTTGGAAAACAAATTTAAAAAAGCCTTTCATACTCAAAGAAAGCTCCCATCACCTGTGACGTAAAACCAACTATCACAGCTCTACCTAAACTGCCATAGCTGAAACCGTAAAACCAAACCGGGGTTGGACTGCGGCTAGATCTTAAAAATGTCGATCAACAGAATGTTTAAACTTGCTAAGTTACAGAATCTCGCACATCTTCACACCAGTTTTGCTTCTGCTAACAGCTCACGATTAAACAATTCTTAATCTTACTGAAATTAAACAACAACCATTGCAGTAACGATAATAAGCTGTTCAGTTGGGTCGTTTACAATAATACGCGCCTTAAGACTAGAGCCGGCCTTATAGACCCAATTGGCAAGTTAACGCCAAAGTTCCATCAGACAAAGTTTCAATGATGTTTTTAAACAGTCATATCGTCTTCCAGAACATTTTAAAAGTCAACTGAGTTTTCGTTCAGTTTCGTTTTGATGAAATTGTTCAACAAGTCCACAGAGCAGAAACATTAACTCACCTATGCCGGTCCTTCTCTGAGACTGACAGGCAAAATATAAAAGTTATTTGTCGTTTTTGTGTCTTGCTGAAATGCAGAGACACTTGGCCATTCACGTCTTAAAACAGTTAATAAAACCGATGTTCGTGCAAAGTTCTTTTGGCAGTGCAATTATACAAGGACCATTAGTTCACACGTCACTGCTCAATCAGCCTGACGCTGGGGAACACACGCAACGAACATGTTATCACCTACGCATCACGACACTTTGAATGTGCCAGACAGTACATCTTGCAGTGACGTATTGTTGATATAATAAAACTCCCCGCGCCGATTTCAGTGCCCAAAATGAAAAATTTCAGTAGGAAGCAACATGGCTTCATAATCTAGTTTCACGTCCTTTTCTTGTTACCGGCGATCACGTAGTAGTTGTTAGTGTGGGTTGCTACGCACATTTAACTGAATTTTCAAACTAATATTCTTCAGTATGAGAGTTAGAGCGATCGTAAATTGATACATACTTTTACATATAGTAAAACAAATATACGTATTTTGAACTAAATATCAACATGTATTATAAAAAACCATTAGAATATCTGCAATTCTAAAAAAATGAGTTTTTTGCAACCGCAAAATGGCTCCTAGATTTTCACCAGTCAACTTAAGACTATATACTCAAAAGTTTTTATAGAATAGCAATTTTTATTTCTTGAATTTTAATGAACAATGTTCTTACATTTTATTACAGGGCATGCTGCACTTAGAGCGTTTTTTTTCCATTGAGCAACTGAAAAATAAGCTGCCATAATATGGGCACAATTTTTTTGCCATTCAAACGAGCTTTACCGAAATCTAGAAAAAAAGAATCGTTTCTATTTATCTTTGCATAGCACGGTTATCTATCTGCCCACTATTTCCAATGGCTATCAAAGCGTTTATTTTTACTGAAAAAATCAACTTAAAAAAATCAACTTTTATACACGAGAAATAGATTATTTCTACGAAGATCTAGCAGTCCCTAATTTCCTACTTGAATTCGTAAAACGGAAAATTAATTGCAAGATCTAGATAGCATATTGAGTTCTGAGAATGAAATTGTCCGAAAAGTGAACATTTGTGAAACGACCTCGACGTCACTGTATTTAGATTTTGCAATTTTTTTCCACTTAACAGATTCAAAAGGTAAAAAGGACATGTGTAGTCTACATTTGAACTTACTGCAAATAGCAGAGTCAGCATTGTTACGCTCTTGATCGCCGGCTAGTTGTTGCAATTTACTACAGTTTTGTAGAAATCCCTTCAAAGCTCGGTTTATTGAATGATTTCATAAAGTGGGGGAGCAAACATCACCGGCATTTCGTCTAGCGTTCAGGAAAAGGAGTGTTTTGTAGTGGGGATCAACTCTGCTGCTCTATACGTCAGCAAAACAATTCCAATGAAAAACCTTAAAGCCCGTTATGACACGTTTTGACCATTATCCCTGATCACGGTTCCTGCAGCTTTTAGATAAACGATTTAAGACCGCCTCTTTTAAATAAAACTTTTTAAGACCAAAATTCAGAAAATTGAAGACACATTTTAATGCCCACAGCCTCACACAAAAAAGCCAAAACATCAGCAAATTAGTGCATGCAGTATGTTATGTCAAACTCTTTGTCAGGAAATGATTAAAGCAAACGTATACCAAACAATAATTTGTGAGTAGGTAGAGTTTAGCCTGAAAATTAGAATTTTGAAAAACATTGAATGTATAAGGCTATAATTCATTATTTTGGAAGACCAAATGCATTGAATCTTGCAACTTCAATACCGCCTTTTTTAAGGACATAAAAATGCATAACCCACTATCAACCCCTTCTGGGCATTGCGGGTTCATCCACGCATGTACTGATGTAGGTACATAGAAGAGTAGTGATCGCAAAAAACGCGGGATTGCATACATGTACGGTACACAGCTCCGCACCGTTCGGCCTCAAAGCAAATGAGAACATACCCAACGTTCATGAGGAAATTCTTTGCACAGAAAGCCTTTCACAGACCGAAGAGGTGAGCGTGACACCGACATCTGTAGTGTCGTGGGAGAAGAGTTTCCGGCGTGAGCAACAAAGGTACAGTGATTGGCAAATGATTGAACTCAAAGACGTCGGATCGGAGTAGGTTGGGTTACTATTCGAAATTTGAAAGTTTACCACAAAACTGTACAACGCTCGTCAACACGGCAAGGTCAAAGGTCGCATTGCTAGTAGTTCTCGAGTTGTCGGGTGTCAGAAAGCGCAAATACACAGGACTTATCTACGCGATCTATTGACAATCGTGCTGAGTCTAAACGGTGCCACTGGTAGACCTCTCGCACCGAAGAAGAAGAATAATCTCGCAGAGGCTAGTGAATTCAGTTTTCCAAGAATATTTTTGCAGCATTCTTACAACTGAAAATTTCATACACTGTTTGATTACGAAGTGGTAAATCAAAATGTCGTGAATGTTGTGCAGTTACTATGTCATGTTACAATTCCGATGTTATACGGTTGTTTTCAAACTTTATTCGTTACCATTAGTTCATAAATCAATAACTTCCTAGGGCTAATCAATATATTTCTTTGTGTCGTTTAGGGCTTCAGTTATACAGCAACTGATTAATAAATGTAATTGCTATCGATTTAGTTGTTTGGTATCTCAATATTTCCTATATTTCAGACAGAATGACGGGACTGTTATATGACTAAATAACCACATGAAGTTACCAGCCAACACTTTTGACGTGACGGATTTCAAAATATGACAATAACGGAAAAGTGGAGTGCGATTAAAATCTTTGTTTGTGAAGACAAAGTGACAGCCTCAGGTGACAGGAGCAGCAAAAATTTTTAGATCGATTACCTTGAGAAATTTCATTTGACCTTGCAGCCAGATTACAAGCACACACTGTACTCAAGCTTAAGTGTGGGTAAAAACAGTTAAAATTACCAACGGCAACTTCAACTTGCGTGGCGGTAAGCGGTTTCCAAAACTGACAAGCGCGCATTGCCGCGATTAGTCAAGCAGGGTTAAAATGCCATCTGCTAAGTCATAAGAACCTAAGTAGGAAGGAGCGGCTACGGATAATCAAAATAAGCTCGCTTGTGTTATCTGTACACATGTGCAAAACCCCCACTTGCTGCTATAAATAACTTACTTACAATAATAACAGACTGCCTTGTTTAAAGCAGCAGGATTTTTCCGTATCTGTTCTGTCTGCAAAGAGTATTTGTTCTTCAGTGGTAGTAAATTCCAGTTTAAAAACTCAAACAAGCGGAATGTAATATAAGAACCCCAATTTTGTGACCCAGTCTTAAGTGATATAAAATGAGAAACAGCTCGTTATGTACGGAGAAGTAAATCTTTCTTGGATAATATACCGCAAAGATCTGATTAGCCAAGGGATTCATTCAATTTACAGTGGCCTCCGTTTACGGACCGGTTAAAACGTATTACTGTAATGCATTTTTTGAAAGGGTCATTATAGACATTAATATGAAATAAATTGGTCAGATTCTAAAGGGAATGTAAGCACGAGTGTTGTCTTTACGGGTATGCTCTTGTTAGTATGAATACTGCAGTTATGAAACAAGACAAATACTTAGCGTTTAACTGATGTGAATTTCCAGACAGATGAACAAATGTTATGGCTAAATAAACACAGGCTTAAACATATTTCACACCACCTCTTAGAAGGGATTTTCACAGACAACTGCATACTTACAATTTTAACCTCTTTACATACGTTAATACAAATACTTGCAATTTTAACCTCAAAACATGCATTATTACAAACTGTAACGATGTCCATTTCTAAACACAATTGTTGGAAGCCTGCGCTTGAAAGAGCGCTCAAAAAGGGTTAACGGTTTTGTAAGTAGTGGTGCCGAAAGAGCCAAGTTATAAAATGGTACATTTTTAGTAGTAGATTTACGAAAAGAGTACAGTTTTACACTGTACGTAAATTAAAATAGTACCACTTCGGAAAAATTAGTTTATGAAAAGGTAAGGGTTTGAGCCTACGGGCGGAGCCCCTTCCCCTAATCCCTCGTAGAAGCCTTAAGTTGAGTACCCCCCCGGCCTGGTCCATAGTTTATAAAAAGATCTATAATAATGGTAATGAAAGCAGTATGCAAAGCATTTTAATATGACTTTCTAGTTCAAAGTTTAGTTACGTGAATACATTTAACAAAAAACTGGGCACATCTTGTCACACACACGGTAAAGAGTTACTGTCTCAGAGGTAGCGACTTCAGTTGGTTTAAGGAAGGACATTTTGCTAACAGTTCCACTACGTGCACAGTCTAGAAGGTTTAAACGTGAAATTTCGTGGGAGCTTAATCATTGCTCCGCTTCAACCCTCACTGTAACTGCCCTGTTAAAAACGACTTTGCATAATTGAGAGTTTCTTACTTAAGCCACTTACTGTGGCCCGCAATTGAGTGATCATGTCTTTTGTTTTCCTTAAGTAGTAGTAGCATTCTAACCAATGCTCATAAATAAATTTCTCAAAATTCATAAGTTTACTTTTTTCAGAAACATGATTCATTTGAAAACGTAACGGCCAGATCCTGAGGTAAATACGAGTTTCTCAGCTCGGTTTAGTACCTGTTTTGTTCCTCCAAAGTGGACAAATTCAAAGTTTTAGACTTGTGGCATGTGAACTAATTCAAAAGCTGACACTTACTTTCGATTTATCCTCCAATGTGATGTCCAAATCCAGCGAGCCTGAATCTTCTCTTGCCAGTTTTTCTCTCTTGCTGTCCTTGTGTTGGTTGCCTGCTGCGTGCGCATGCGTGTTTGTAATAGGTTTTGAGTTGAAGCCAGTTCCGGATTGCGGGGGCGAAGAAGAAACATGGAAGTCACGCGTGGACTCAATCGGTCTGCAACACAAACGGAAACACAGAATTAACTCGATTTTCAGTCCGACAATAAATTGGCACAAGCGTGTGCTAATACACCGGTTTTTTAAACGCAGGCCCCAAAGCCTTGGGGCATGACGGAAAATTTAATATTTTCCATTGCTTAAATATAACAGCGACAAAATCCCGATATACAAGGAGTGAAATTCCAACAAAACCCCTCCAAACCGGGCATCTTGAGATGGTGAAGAGGTCCAAGAGCACAATTTCGAAGAATTTTGAGAATTTTGTTTTTTGAAATGGCTGCTAAGTAGTTTTGACTAGGCGTAGCCAATTGAATGTTTGGTGATCGAATTCAATCGAACTGCAATCGTTCGACTGAGTTCGGTGTATGAACATAATTGAACTCACCAGAAAACTTCTAAGCCCTTAAACAAACAGTTAGTTGAATTTTAGTTACACCACTTTTGTTTGAATAACTGTATTTCGATAAAATCCTAAAACTGGGCTGCTTAATAAAAGAAGAGTTAAAGGTTAAGTCGCCATTAATACATTGGGATTTCCGGGTTAGCTATGTACTTATCATTAAACACGTTATGGATAGCAAAGTACTGTTATTCAGCAGTTAGAAGGTTATCGAATATACCAAAATTGAGTTAAACAACTTGGAAACACAAATTATTTCGAAGCGGCTCAAACTGTAAAAGTCGAACTGCGTAGTTGCCGTTTTGAAAAGCGTCAGTTTTAAGTGTGTTATCAGATCACAGGTGTTGGCCTTTCAAGGACAACAAATTGTTGCGATGACCGAGATTACACGTTGGTTCGTTTTAGTTAAAGGGGAAGAGCAATAACATTTTAGCTGCAAAGAACAAAACCATTATTCATCCTCCTCTCATTTCCTTTTTCCTTTCTGAAAAACCGATAATAAAACCCTGGAACTGAACTACAACGCAAGATTTTTCTCCCATTTAAACATATCCGTCAACATTTTCTAATGTGAACAAACCAAAAGGCTGCCTGGCAAATACTAAAATGAAAAATGGCTCTTGCATTCTTCCGCACCATGTGACTGAACGGTGTTTCGTTGCTATGTTCTCGAACCGCAAGTTCATTTTGGTTTCCTTTCTTAGTCGGGCTTAGAAATGATCTATACCTACCAGAAATTGCGAGTCTGCTACAAAGAGACTTCCCCACCTTTAGAATCAACGCTGCTAGTTTTTATAATGAGAAGTACTGAGATGATTCATCAACATTTAGCTTCCCTTCGCTAAGACATTGCGGGAACTCTTCCAAACTATTTTTGGTCAGCGCTATGTCCAGACTTACCATACTTCCGGGCGGTTAAATTATTTAATTAAGAGGGCGCAGGGACTGCGGCAGTAACCAAGGTAACGGAGCAGGTTGCGCACTTTGTCGCCATATAAGGAAAAGGCAAACGCGTGGTTAGATAAATTGAAAGACAGAACAAATGTGGATGATTCAGGGTCAGGTCATACATTGTTCACGAGATCGTAACAGCGACAAGAAATGAAACGAAACAAGATAACAAAAACTCGTCGAAGCTTATCTGTTCCCACATGGTAAACATCTAATTCTGCCTTCACTGTGTGTTTTGCGTGCGTCTCGTCGGGCACAATAAACCAACAGGTTTTGACAAACAACAACCACACCTAAAGTATATTTCGGACAAATTGTTATCAGACTGCAAGGTAGAAATAAGAGGCGATGTCACATGGGTCACTGAGAATTTCCACCACTGACCCCAGTTACAAAAAATTCACTGAGTAAGTGTTTCCAGGCACCGCAATTCCAGAAGTAAGCTCGTTTTATCCACTGAAACCAAGCATTAAATACATGCGGTTGTCATCATGGAAAAGGAAGGCTGTATACGGTCAATAATGATGGCCGTATACCAGAATCATAAATGAAGGTTGTAGTGGGAGACAAAAAAACACACCTTGTAAGATCCAGTCGAACTGTCCCTGTGATCTTCCTCAACATGCTAATCACTCGAGCGTGACTCATTCCACGGACATCTTCGCCATTAACCTGCAGCATGAATAACATTACTAAGTAACATCGACTATCACCAATAGCTATACTATAGGAAGGCTTAATACGCATGTCGAAAAACGACGTAAAGAAAGATAAATAAATAAAAAAAGAAAGAAAGAAAGAAAGATAGATAGATAGAAAGGTAAGTAAATAAATGAAAAAGAGAGAAAGAAAGAAAGAAAGAAAGAAAGAAAGAAAGAAGAAGAAGAGAAAGTAAAAAAAAAAGAGAGAGAGAAAGCGAAAGAGAAAAGGAGAGACAATAGAAAGAGAGAAAGAAAGATTGGCTGATTGATTGGAAGGCAAACACAGAACGCGTCACATTATACATATATTTAATGTGAAAGGGGAACAGAAACATGCGACAAATAAATTGAGTGAAACTGTGATTGAACCGGGAATCGAACCCGGGTCTCCCGATTACATTTTGGGCGCATGTGTATAAAGCATGATTTTAGCATTAAATTTATTTTTAACTTTAGCGCTTGTTAAAAATATTACATTACCCCCTTCGATACAATCATCCCTTCTGCCCCACCCTATCCGCGGTTGTACGAACCTTAAGCAACTGGTCCCCAACTTTCATGCGGCCGTCCTTCTCAGCAACGCTGCCGGGGCTGACGGTCTTGATGAATATCCCTTGGACCTGGAGTGCAAAAATATTTGTTATTTATTAACTGTAAATGTTAAATGGCAAAAAAAATAAAACAAACTTGGAACTTGAAATTTCCAGAAAAGTGTCGCTTTCTACTTCATTCATTAATATTTGTATTACACTCTTCTACTTGCACACCAAACCATGATCTCACCACGAATTTCTGTGTGTTTTTGCCCGTGCTTAACTAACTACCGTAATTAATTAATTAGCTAACTAACTAACTAACTATTTAGCTAAACAACTCACGAACGTAACTTCTAATCTGACTGTCTGTCTGTCTGTCTGACTGTCTGTCTGTCTGTCTTGCTGTCCGTCTTTTCGTCTGTCTGTCTGTCTGTCTGTCTGTCTGTGTGGTCTGTCGGTATTTTTGTCTGCCTGCTTACTTGTCCCTTTATCTGTCTGTCTGTCTGTCCTTCTGTCTGTCCTTCTGTCTGTCCGTCTGTTTGTCTGTTGGTCTGTCTGACAACGGTAGCTCAGTATTGGGTTCGAACAACAAAGTTGGTGGTTGACATTGTCGATGAACATATACGTGAATGATTTACCATTTATTAAAATAACTTGAAAATGAAATTGTCCCAATGGAAATTCGCAAATTGCATGAAGTCAAGCAGTATCTTGCTAACCAACTGGATCTTTCGAATACAGTTCGCATGAATCCGTACTTATCTGAAGGACGATCTGATCTCAAAAATTACTTACATCAGGTATACTCGTTGGTGCAGCTACCAAACTGAAACCAAAACCACGTTCGCCCTTTTTCAGTTCCACGATGAAAACGTCATTCTGAAATGGAACAACTACACTTAACACTGACCCATGAACAATCTGCCTGAAGATCTCTCGCTTCTATTTAAAAAAATAAAATAAAATGTACTCGCATTTTACAACTGAGCCTAGTTGTTCAAAGCCAGTTTAGTGCTAATCTTGGGTTAACTATTAATAAAACCTATAGAGTTAACCCAGGATTAGTAATACTGATCGGGTTTTGGACAACCGGGTTCAGTACTATATATAGTATAGTATAATAAGCAAGAACTTGCTTTCAACAACGCTACTTAAACTCTAAAAGTAACAAGAAGTGGCAATTGAAAATTTCTGATTGATAATTACTAGCAATTTTTGGCGCAGCTTTTGTCGCGATTCCCATTGCAATATTTCTTGCACTCGCGCTGTTACTTTTAAAAGTACATGTAAAGTACCTGAAAATTCTGTAAATTTGAGTACACGGAAACTTGCAATGTTTTGAACAATCTCGAAACTTGATACAACGTGGCGGCGAGAAAAATTACATTGGAAATTGCGACAAAAATT
>JAOBYF010153443.1:0-10919 GCA_025403605.1 Parazoanthus darwini | reverse complement strand
AGTTGAGCTTGAAGAATTTATGTTTCGTTTAGTTTCACAGTCCTCTAGCAGTCACACAAGTAGCCACTTAAAGTTGGCTGGTTTGACACATGTACAGCATAAATCAAATTAGAATCAATGGAAGAGAACAGATGTATAACTATTTATACACTATGTATTGATGGGCCCAGAGGGCTCGCTTAAGAAATAAATGGTAATGAAGTTTACAAAACTTATCATTATTATTATTAGTAGTAGTAGTAGTATTACCCCGGCCTGACCACTGTGTTGTGTCCTTGAGCAAGGCACTTTACTCGACTTGCTCCAGTCGACTCAACTGTATAAATGAGTACCAGCTTCTGCTGGGGGCTAACCTGCGATGGATTAGTGTGCTGTCCAGGGGGAGTCACAGACTCTCATCCGCTTAACACTACTGAAACCGGAGATAAGCGCCGACCTTATGAGCCACTTGGCTCGGGAAAGGATTTAGCTTAGCTTTATGCAGTTTGAACCAAAAGAAAATTCAGTCGCAAGGTCGCTCCTACCGTTAGCCTTTCCAAGTGTACACGGTGCCAAATCTCTCTATTTTAACTCAGCATTCACTCAGTACTAACAAATGTAACCTGTTTCAATTGCTCTCCAAACAAGCCAACTGTAACCGTATCTGCAACTTTTAAGGCAGAATTGTGATTGAATTACTTGCAGTAGACGTTAGTTTTGTATTTCTAACTTCTTCTGCCGAGCAGTGGCAAGATTTGAGCAATCATATCGTGAAACAGTCCGTTTAGTAAAAGATGATGATGATGATGTTGATGTTGATGTCATGAGGATAGTGATGGAAATGATGGTGGTGATGGTGGCGATGATGAAGGTGATAATGAAAAAGGTGATGATTATGATGGTGATGACGATGGTGATGATGATGATGATGGTGGTGGGAATGATAACGATGATGATGATGAAGGAGGTGGTAATGATGATGATGATGATGATGGTGACGATGATGATGTGAATGATGACTGGTGATGATGACAATGGCGATGATGATGATGAAAGCGGTGATGATTATGACGATGACGATGATGTTGATAATGATGACGATGATGATGATGATGATGGTGACGATGATGATGTTGATGATGATGGGGATGTTGATGATTGGGATGATGATGGTGGTGACGACGATGGGGATGATGACTGGTGATGATGACAATGGCGATGATGATGATGGTGATGATGACAATGGCGATGATGATGATGAAGGTGGTGATGGGGACAGTGATGAGGATGAAGTGACGATGATGACTTTAATGTGATTTATCGATGCTTTGGCAACTCCCCACCAACCCTCCCCCTCCCTTAACTTAACCCTGAACCTAACAAAAATAAAAGGCAAATAAGAACATGTGTGGTTGGTAAGTAGCGGAAGCGAAGCAAACAACTGTAACTGAACCTGTTTCAAGGTTAGCTTGTGGTGATTCTAAGTTTGGGAATGCAGTCGAAACTTACTGCCTTGATTGTATTTATTCAACTGTTGGTTGACTAAAAACCCTGCTGCAAAAATGGTTTTCGCAACAAGGACCTTGGTCTTCTAAGAAACAAGCTCCATTTTATTTTTAAGCTTTTATATCTTTCTTATTTAAAGAGTAGCCCTTAGAAATGTTAATATACAATAGGACATGTGGCCCCCTACAAATTGATTCACAACAAACCCACCCAAAGTAAGCTCAAATCTTCTTGTATAGTTACGATAAATTCATAGAAAGCAAGATGGACGTTTCAATTGTTTCAAAAGTTTCAGTCAGCTCAACAAGAGTGAACCTACCATGTCTTTTGCTAAAGTCTACCGCGAAAACGCGACCTTCAAACTCTGGCAAAGTGATTTCCTTTTGGAAAGTGCCCGTTCTCGTGTCAAAGCTCTGAACGCGACCGTTTTCTCTGTCTGCAACGTACAACCGGTGGCGTGAATCGTCAAGTGCCAGGCTGTGAGGTATCTTGAATGTACCAGGTCCCGGCTGATGGATCCCTGAGAACAGAGACAATACCAATCTAAAGTATTCATTCGCCGTACAGCTTGTGACGGGCATCTTCCAGCGGCTGAGTGTGAATTACAGCAAAAAGCAGTCGCTTACCCGTACAACCTTCAATTTGTATCTACCAGTGCAACATGATTAAGGTGGTTTGAGGCAACTTTTCAATTGTTTAAATGTCACTGAACTTCTAGAAGGGCCTATCTATTGCCTCTCCGTTTAAGCGATTCTAGCATTAATCCCTGTATCTGAAGTAGTTCAAAACTCATGAAATCAAAGCTTTTCTAAGTTACTATAATTGAGAATGCAAGTAAAACGTCCTGTTACAAATTGTGTTTGTTACTAAAGACTCCTTACCAAACATTCTTTTCGACGGAACTCCCCAGGACAGCAGCAATTTGCCTTCGGATGAGAACTTCATGATTCGGCTATTACAGTAACTGGAAGCAAAATAAAATCATTGGCTTGGTAGTCTTAATATGTTTTCTTGAGGAGGGGAGGGGGGAGGGGGGGAGACAAAGACTGGAAGGACGAATAGCTTGTATCTTGCTCAATTTTCAGCTACATTTTTCACGTTTCACCCTTTTTATAATTGTCGTTCCTTGATATTACATTGTATATTTTATCAGTTTTGGTTACGAGGATAATCTTATCAAAATAATTTACTCTCCATCCCATTTTTTTCAAAATATCGTCATTATTTGTCAGCTCCAAGAAACAGCCACTTTTATGTTTAAAAGTTGTGAGAACTTGCTCAGCGTCAAAAATGACTTCCGCCACGGCAATGAGTTGGCAATACTTGCCACATCAAAACTTAACAGCTGTAAAACATCTCTTTCTCACACACTATCGGGAATTCTGCCAAACACAACCATGCAAAGGTCATGTAATGGTGCAACGAAAAAATCTGACCTGCAATTGGACCATGTGACCTTACACCTATGGCTCGCCCTAGGCTCCCTCTGGAATGCGTGAAAAACAATTTCCACTTCATTCGTACCTCAGCCAGCGGTAAATAAAACGAATCAAATTGTACAATCTACGTAAAACAGCTCTCTTCAGCTTTTCTACAAAACTAAAAGGCGAGACATGAAGACTAATGCTCTGTCGAAGTCTTTGTTTCAGAAAGTAAGAAGTGTCTTAAGTTAATCCACTACAGCATGGACCAAGTTCCACAGACTTGCAAGCGCTAAAACAACTCACCCGTCAGAGACAAAGAATTCTCCATTGCTTAACACAGCCACGTCTGTAGGTTTACAGAAATGTTCTTCATCTGAGCCAGGTTTCAGCAATTGGCCAAGAGTTAACACCGGTTTGTCATTCCAACCCTTTCCACTTTCCCTGGGTTGGAACTTGAAAACCTAACGGTTTGGTATGGAAGACTTCGTCAGTTCGAAGAGAACACTCACTTTAGAACTAACAGTAACAACATTAATAACAGTTAGAATAATGACAATAACAGGTGTACATATCAACACAATAAACTGGGAATGGAAGGAAAAAACTCGGTTCATAACTTGCCGTACGGACCGAGCACTCGTCTAATAAGAGGTATTTATTCGGACTTTCAACAAAAAAAAACGTATCACGTGACAGCTCAAATGTTTACTTACCTGGTGCATGGCCACATCTGTAACCCAGAGATTGTTCTTATGGTCAACTGTAAGGCCATGGGGAAGGTAGAAACTACAACAGCGTCAAAAAACAATAAAATGACATTAGTTTACGCTGTTTTCATAGTTACCCAACACTTTGAAGTCTTTTTTGTCACTCGAAACGTTTATTTTGGGCTGCTGTCAATCATGTTTTATTTTAAGGGGCACGATTTTTCGTGCAACACTGTTGTGAAAAATCTAAATCGTGTAGCATGGCACGTTGTACGATTTGGACGCAATCGTCATTGCGGCAACACGTTAAATGTTTTTTTTATCAACTTTTGGTTGCCCTGTTGGCCTGCCCCTGCAACTGGCTGCTTGTCAAAGGTCACTATAATTACGAGTCAACCAGTTATGGGTCAGCGAGTAAATTTCTTATTGTGTGAGTGAGGCCGGGGTTAAAGGTCGATCTTAGCATGCGTCGAACTAAATTCAATAATAAAGCGCGTGAAAAGTTCCACGTTTATCCCAATTAAGATCGACTGAATTCAGTTTCGATCAACGCAGTCGTTCTAATCAACTAGAGTTGATTAGAACGGCATAAGATCAACTGAATTTCGTTCGACTGAATAAAGTTCGGTGTTTGACTCGAAGGCTAACTTATTAGTTTCGGTCGACCCGAACTGTTATTTAGTTCGACGCATGCTAAAGACCGACGTTTAACCCGGGCGTAAGTGTTAAAAAACACATTCATTGTACATTACAGCACCCTGAACAAAGGACTAAGTCTCAGCTTTTGGGCCACAGGGCCGGCGGAGCAATGCTGATGGTGATTTTGCAAACGACGAAGGCGCGAACCGTTTAGGGGGGATGGGGTCCGAGTGAACGGATCCCCTAGAAATTTTGAAAAATTTTGCTGTGTAAAATGCAATTACTGCATTCCGAGCCTGATATTCTTGTTAAAAAATCCTCTTAAAAAAATCCTCTCCTGAATTTGGCGGGAATGCTCTCCCCCTCCCCCTGCTCCGCCGGCCCTAAGTCATAAGTGATGCTGTCCAAAACCAAACCTTATGAACCCAAGGCTGATCAGAGAGAAAACAAAGTTGAATTTAGTTTAGTAGTTGTAAATTTTGAGTTGTAAAAAAATACGCAATATCTTTTCAAAAAAATCATTTTACTTTTGGAAACACTCACAAATTATTTCCTCCTCGCCACAAAACCCGGCCAGTGTCTGATGATAGGACAAGTATTGTGTTCTCACTGATAGTCCCCCAAAAATCAGCATCATTAAAATGGTTTTTGGCGTCAAAAGACCTGCAATGATATTTGAAAAGGTCAGTCAACCTTCGACACTAAGACAGTTCATAAACTGCTTATGTTCTTCACAAGCTTATTACTCGAACTAAGTTCGTTCTCCACGACTCAAGTCATTTTCTCACTAATTTACTCCCAAAATTTCGAATTCGCGATAACTCGAACAACCCACTAACTCGAGCTTAATTCGTTATCCTTCAAGTTAATTCATCTCACTAATTTACTCCTGGTAACTCGAACTTCCGATAACTCGAACTCTCGATTAACCCAAACCTCTCGCTAACTCATTCTTCCTTCAAATCCATTTTCTCACTACGCACCAAACTCGGCTACCCTACTGATTTTCAACAAACACATCCTCTCGCTGACTCAAACTATATTCGTTCAGCGTTCAAGCCACATTCTCACTTATTTCAAGTCTTAGTAACGTTTCCCACGAATGTTCGAATTACGGTGATTCAACATTACGAGTACGTTATCCATGAAACTGACCTTAAGCCCCATTCTCGAGTTCCCCGGTGAAAGACAGTCACGTCACCTGTTGGCGTGACAGCAACACCCGAGACCTGTCCTAACTGTATACTGTCATCGGACAGTTTGGGCCACCCAGTGACCACATGTAGTCCAGCTTGTTGTGCTTGGTTAACTGGTGGTGTGTGTTCTTCAATAGCTGGTGCGCCTGTGGATGCCTGCAAGACATCTTTGTCACTGTTTCCTGTTATTAAAAAAAACAAAATGAAAATTGTTTTTGAGTCACATTGCAAAAGTATTCTGAACAACAAATACGTACCATTGTAAATATGAAAGTTATCAATTTATTAAACATTGAATTGTCTTGAAAAAAACGTTTGCTAATTTTTCAAGTGCAAGCAGATGGCATGTTTTGACAAGCAGCTACAAGTCAAGTAACGCTCACTTATAATATCAGTGTTGTACGCTTTATAGACATAATTTTTTTTCACCAAATCAAAAGTCGCAGAACTTTCTTTTCTTACTCTTTTTTTGCCTTGATTGTCTTAGAACATGAAAGTTTTGAAGTTTTATTTTAATTCGCAACTTCTAAATCTTGGGACTGAATAGATGTATTCAAGCGCAAACACTTCTATTTTATCATAAGAGACGCAACGTGAAAGGCCGTTCTTGACAACAACGTTTAAACGTTATCATAAGAGACGCAGCGTGATTGGCCGTTCTTGACAACAACGTTTAAACGTTTCGACACTCTTGATCTCTGCCGAATCATCTTCACGGATACAATCAACGCAACAACTTTCCCCTATACCCATGTCCGGGAGAGGGGGAATCATCGTCCCCGGTCTCACTAGCGCCAAAAATAGCCCGACACGGACAGGGTTAACTGTCGTCCGCTCGTCAAAACGAGAATATTAATCGGAAAATGAGAAAAACGCGAGCGATTGTTTTTCACGCTCGTCCTCGGAGACGAATGGAGTAGTTTGTTAAGTGTAAAAGAAAATCGTATAACGATGAAGGTAAGAGAAAAATTACACCAAATATACAAATTTCTAATCACATAGACTATAAAATAGTTATGCGTCTGGACATACTGGAAACGCACCAGATCAAAGAAGAAACTGCCGCCTTTGACCAGTAAAAGGTGTTTTAAAACCTCATTCATTTTGAAAGTAGTTCCAAAAATACATTTTTTAAAAGGCAGAACTAGTAACATCGCTGTCAAGACCAGTGAATCTTTTTTAAATAGTCCCATTGGACCACCCGAGAAAAAAGTTAAGTCCAAGCATTGTAAAACTTGTGTTAAATTAAATGATGAGAAACCTCAGCAGAAAAAAATGAGTAAAGGAGTTGCAAGAGTCTTGTCAAAGCCTTAGAAAACGCACCAAACTGATACCTTCGTTTCAAATTGTGGGGAAATGTAAGATTTGTTAATACTGACTCAATTAAAGGAGGTAAATTAGGTCCTTCTTAATCCAATAGAACTCATTAGACTATTTTATGGATCTGCAGGATGTAAGCTCATATATCTTACCGTGTTTGTGACCGAACAAACTGCTGTTAATTTATGACCTTAAGTAGAAATAAGACCCTACTAAGAAGTAAAACACTGCTGGAGTGTGCACCGATACTAGCGCCCAACTTATGACAGTGATAGCAAGTGATGCTATTATCATTATTGTGAAAAATGGTTTATTGTCAATTGAGTCATTTTGCACTAAACCCTTCACACACAGTTTCCTTTCCCCCCCTGATCTGGAGGAACCCTCTGCGAGAAGTTAAAATGACAGCTGTACCTCCTTTCATCCCAACAGCACTTTGCGTAGTTGGCATTGTTTGTGTAACAGGTGGCACCAAGTCATTCAGCCCCCCCCCCCCCCGAGCAACCCTCTACGAGGAGTTAAAATGACAGCTGTACCTCCTTTCAACCCAACAGCACTTTGCGTGGTTGGCATTGTTTGTGTAACAGATGGCACCAAGTCATTCAGCCCCCCCCCCCGGCAGCAACCCTCTACGAAAAGTTAAAATGACAGCTGTACCTCCTTTCATCCCAACAGCACTTTCTCTGGTGGGCATTGTTTGTGTAACAGGAGGCGTCAGTGTCGTTAGTCTCTTCTCTCTGTTCAATTCAGACTCCAAATCGGAGAGAGACTCGTCCGATTGGTATTTAACACCCTTTGGTAATGCCGTATCTGATCCGCTGGGAAACTGCTGGAACAATTTCTTACTGTTTTGCAAACCACAATCCATACTCTCGTCGTCAACAAACTCCGAGCTTTTCTTATAGTACATCATATAGAAATTACACATCTCATCTGAAGCTGTTGATCTGTGAGATAAAGAGAGATTAGCATTATTCTAACAGTAAAAGATGATATCACATTGTAAGTCAACGTACTCTTGAGAAAATATATTAACTAATACACTACAGTCCAGTTTCGTATTCGTAGTTGCCGCTGACTACAATGACTACAGACTCGTTTTCACAGCGCCTGCCTCGACTTGATGTTAAACATTCATAAATACCAATGTAGATATGAGCTATTTACAACTCTGTGTATTTTTGGAGGCTCGGACTTCTACTCGTGCCTGCTGGTATTCGTGAATGTCCAACACCAAGTCGAGGCTAACGCTGTAGAAATGAGTCTGTGGTCATTGCAATCAGCGGTAACTGGGAACACGAAACTGGACTATTAACAAATCTAACGAAAATCTAATTTAATACCAGTCAGGATTCATAAATGTTTTTCTCATGCAAGGACATTTCAACGTTAAAATGAAAACTTCAAGGACTCGTTTTGCAAAAAGAAAATTGCACTATTTAGGACCAAATACTTCCGGGAACTAGCAAAGCATGGCTTTTTGCCTCAGCATTTTCTGTAAGTAATGTTTTTTAACCCTTCTTGGAAATTCAAAGATGATTTAACACAACTTAAGACATTTGTAATTTAGTTTCAAGAACTTCTCCAGGAGAAACCCATATATTTTGAAACTTAAAGCCGTTTTAAAGGTTTTGCACGTTTCAGCGGGTTACAAGCTTTGCCCAGAAAAAGCTCTTGAATGTGGGTTGATAAGAATCGTTTAATCTGGTGGCCAATAATTCAGCAATATTTCTGCTTACCCCATGTGAACTGTTTCATGTAGCTTATGCCCAACAGTATCATATGTACAACGCGCTGCCTGGGGAGAAAAAAATTAATTAACATTATAGTGGTTTAAGATTGTCTGTGTTTTACAGTCTATGGTTAAATAACTCAGTGACACTGTTCAAAGGGGCGAAATAACGTTAAACTTATCATAGAGCACTCTGCCAAGGTTAACACGAATGAGACAGTAAGGGAGGGAAAGAGAGAGAAAGAGAAGAAAGACAGAGAGAAAGCTACCGTATTATGCTTAAAAGTAAGATACAAAAACAACCTGAGGTCAATGAACCGCGGCTCACAATTTTTTTTTTTACTTATTGCACGAACAAAGTAGTAGCGTACCAAAAGAAATAGTCCATGCTTTAGTTGTAATAAAAATAATATGGGGTTTTTGTTAAAAAAATGAATTTAAACAAAGTTAACGTTAAAGTTTGCATCTTAATAACAAAATACCATATACAAAATACTAAAGTTCTATTACATACATAAATATTAAACGTAGTTAAAAACCTTGACAGCGACTGATAAAGCTACGTGTGAAGTGTTCAGTTTTTACTCAAAGTAAGATATTGTCATGTCCACATTTTCTCAAGTTTCTATCCGTACTTCGCTTTGTTGGCAATAAGTACTTTAGGCCATTTCCTCGAATGGTGACATTTCTCCATAAGTTATGAAGCAAGTCTGAAATTGGGATTTTGTTCTTTGTGTTTTATAAGAACCTTAATTGTTTATGAGAACACTGAGACTCAGATTTGCCCAAAAAAAGTCAAGAAAATGTTTTGGCAGAATTATTTAGAACATCCTCACACTCCGCCAAATCTTACGTGTTCTTATAAAAAAAAGTGTATTCTCATTTCAAAATCTTGCATCAAACCCATCTTGTTTGTTATCTACTAGTATGAACAGTTTTTAGCTACCAATATACTACTGGCAGTCGTTATTAGTCTTTATCACAAAATCAGTTAGATTGCGTTAATCTCCAAACACAGGCTCCCTTAACGACTTACCAGCTCATCTCCTTTCTTTATTTCTTTCACCTCACTCATTGGATAAAAAGCCTGTGGAGAGAAAAACCAACAAATACAGCTGTTTTAAAGATTGTCTCATTCATTGTACTTTATCTCATGCATTCTACAGTTGTACACACTTTGCATACATTGAACTGGAGGTATTTACTATCTGGTACACAAAAAGAAGCAAGTGAGTAACAGTGTTTGATGTCTAAAAGTATGAGGTTGTCCAAATACATACTGTAGTATTTTTCTATGTAAGCGCTGAATTCACCGAGTTTTAGTTTATGTTCAACAGTCTGGGGAGGCCGAAACAACTAAACAAGGCCAGGTTAGTTCTTCCAAAAGGTATAACAAAATAGATGCCCAAACTTGTGCGGTTAGCTTAGCCGGTACGCATTCCTAGTTTGTTCTTGTGCTCAGTACAAGCATATATCAAAATCACATTACCGTCAATATTTAAAAGGTCAAAATGAAAATGTGCCACAATCCAAGTAAACTTCTCTAAAGACAAATTATTCGTTAAAAGTTATTGTAACTCAAGAAAAATGACTGAAAAAGCGCATATTATCATGAAATGACCCAAGTTTGAAATGCAAACAACTTTCCTTTCCAAACTAAATGTACAACGTACTGTGCCAGGTGAACGGCCTAGGTGCTCAAGGCACGCCGGACTGATTCTGGCATATGGCACGATCCCACTACTCCTTGCGCACGCGGTTGCTTTGTGGCGAATCAGACTCGTGTGTTTTTTTGCTCGAATTGCTTTCTGGGATGGTGCCATTTGCCAAAGCGAGGCGGCGCGCTCTGATTCGTTTACTGAGGTCACGTGAAAAACTGCCGATCGTCTGGTACATAACGTACCTGAGGAGCTTGTGGGTTTCCCTTCCCAAGCAGTTTCCACTGTCCATTCCTGATCCGGTACCCAGTCACGACTCGCCCTGACAAGGCAAGAAAACATTTCAAAAAAGGTTGCAAAACAAGGTATCTCACTTCACAACTGCAGCACTTGCTACTCTTATTTCCAACAATTATTTCCCTCCAGTTTTACTCAGTCTGCAGACGTATCTCCAGCTCTTGATAAACAAAAACAACAATAACAACAACAATAAGTATAGCACTGTATTTTGGTACAGTACGGTCTTCGGGAAACATACCACTTCCCGATAGTCCCGAAGTCTCGATCTCGGGATCGGGACAGCTATCGGGACGACACCTAAACAAAAGAGCGATCCCGATGCCCGATGCGATTTTCTAATGAGTTTGTGGGTTTATTAGTTGTACTTCTTTTGTTTGCGTGTTCACTTAAACAATAAATCGGGACGACCCGAACGTATCAGGACGCTATTCAATAGTAGACCATCTGCTTGAAGTGGC
>JAOBYF010153332.1:0-10920 GCA_025403605.1 Parazoanthus darwini | reverse complement strand
CTCAGGTGAAGAGAACAACTCGAACACTCGTTTGACTGATGCCCAAATTGTGGCCTCCCTCATTCGTAATATCAAAGAAAAGAATGGGATATCGAAGTTGACACTACCATCAATCAAGCCATCTACGACTGCACTACCTTCTGGTTTGTTCCTTTTAATTGTTTTGTAAACAGATGCCCGAGGCGGAGCTAGACTTTTTGAAAAGGGGGGACAGAACCCTAACATCTAAAAGAAAAAGTATCCGAAAAAGAGCGTGTTCCTTAAGGTGTATTTGCAGCGGTATTCTTACACATCGTTTGCAAGAATGCCGGTCACCCATCCCCCCATGGATGCCGCAACTAAGCAACTAGTTTTTTTCCCGGGCACAGAACGCAAAGGCTGCCGTATTGCCCGAAATTCCGATCTGGGCCTTTTATAGTCAGTTTGCTTTTTTGTTTGCTGTCGCACAGACTTGGCGCGCCAGTTGTAGTTGTGGGGGAATGGACGAGTTGGAGAAGCAGCTCCTTTCGTTCACCGCTTGCTTCGCTCGTGCCTAGGTCTCGCGGGCTTTGGCCGTTCGCGCGGAGGACTTTTTTGTGCTCGATTCCAAGCAAAAAAAGCGCAGGCTACTTTATGACTGGAGGTCGTAGTAGCAGTGCATGCTGTGCATAACTGTTTTTGTCTCCCATTTCCAGGTTCTGTGGCTCCCAGTTCTACGCCCAACTTGGAGAGAGACAGTACCTCGCCCACCGTCATTCATTCACCTTTTCAGAACGGACAGTCAAATATTTCCAATGGTTTTCACAGCACTTCCTCTGTCAATACGCCTTTATCCAAGACTGGCTCTCTGTCACCTTCATACTCAGCCCCACCCCTCTCTCCGCTTCACTCGCCGGCTGGGCAGTCACTTCACAACTCGCCCTCCTCGTCACCAAGTTTGACACCAGGAAACTCACCTTCATTCCGACGACGTTCGAGCACAGGAAGCTTGAACTGGACTTTCAAGAGTCACAGCCATTCAATGACAGTTCACGATTGGTTAAAGAGCTTACGGCTACACAAATACTCGGATCTATTTCACCACAACACTTTTGAACAGGTTGGTTACTTTAAACTAGTGATTGATTTACTGAAGACAGTAGTAGTGAGTTTCTAACTTATGCCTCGGTTTACCCCAACAGTAACTTGAAGTTTTAACCTCATGCCTTTATTTGCTGTGTTTCCTCTCATTGATCCTCGCAACAGGCTAATGATCAACTTCACCACTCCTCAAGCCTCGCATTCAATCTGTAAACTCAGGCCCGTAGGCAGGATTTTTGTCGAGGGGGTGCAAATTTCGTAAACTTGGACTCTTTTAAGAAAAAGCCAAATTTATGTGACAAAATTTTCGTAAACTTGGACTCTTTTAAAAAAGCCAAATTTATGTGACAAACACCACTATGCCCCCCCTTGTTTAAACCTGTTCGGGCTTCTTCAATTTATCGTCTTGTTAAACCTCCAAATGCGGACCTTTTTGGGTCCGTGCGGGGGTGCGTACGCATCCCGCGCACCCCCTGCCTACGGGCCTGAAACTAGGAAGTTTTGACCGTCATGAACTCCCAAAGCACGCGAGAGTGAAAATACTAATTAATAGCATTAAAGGGTTTGATGGTAAAATTGATCGCCAGACCATATCTGGCCTTCTCGCTGCGAAGGAAAAAAGTGTCCTCGGGAGAGACTGGACCGTACCGCGATTAAGGGGTATAACAGCCATACTTGTCGTGTTGTTGCCCATTGTTATGAATGTTCAGCCGGAGTTCTATCGGTTCTTGGAACAAAGCGGTCACTTCAAATCGTTCTTGGCACCGCCAAACTATAAAGCACTGGCGATATTGTTGCTAGCTGCTACAATTATATCAAGTATCAGTTCCCACCTCTTTCCCTCTAGCAACACCCGTGCTCTCCCCGCTGCAGCAAGACCCGAAACTAGTAACAGAGGTTCCAAAACATAAGGGGGGGAGGGGCGGGAAATTCCTTTCTTATTAGAAAGTCATTTTAAAAGCAAGCGTAACAGACTTGTTATTGGGAATGAAATATTTGAGGTTGCTTAGTCGATTAACATGCATTAGTGTTTGTAAAACATTGTTTTTACAGCACTTTCGTATGAAAAAGGGCGAGGTGATGTGTTGAAAAGCGGCTACGGCTGCGCATACTCTTTGTAACGCAGAATGATTTTATCTTGTAACAGATGCTAAAAATAAGAGACAAGGACATGGAGACGATGGGGATGACGGTTGGTGCCAGGAGGAAGTTGAGAGCAAACCTTGAGGTTCTTCGGTATGCACCGTACTTATTATTCACCACACATGCGCAGTAGCCGTAGCGATGATAGATGGTAAGCAGGGTCACCCGTAAATACTCACATACGGACATGCGCACCCACGTACCTACTCACCACACATTCGCAGGAGCCGTAACGATGATAGATGATAAGAAGTGTTATCCGTAATACTTACATACGAAACATACATGTCTACTTACAGACAAACGCACCTGCCTACCAAACTACATACATGCAAGTATCCATCTGCCAACATACATACACATCTATCCACATACCTACCTACCTAACTACGTGAACACCTACCTACATACCTACGTGAACACCTACCTACCTACCTGCCAATCTACATACCAGTATCTATCTATCTGCCTACCTACCTACGTACACTTGGTATGCCCGGAGATGAGCATTCTTGGATTTGATTGGTACCATAACAGAGACAAAGACCGCTTGGATCTCGATGGTTATTTATGTTTACAACCATCATGATTTGTTTCAGTTGCTCGTCATCCCAATTTTCTTTTTATGTAAGGGGTCGTTCACATTTTCCAATACTTTCATAAGCGTACAAACCAATCCGTTTTTGTATCCCCTTGCGAAAAAGCACATAAAAAATGTTGATGTTGCAAAATGGAAAAATTGATATATTTTTGAAAGCCTACGCTGGTTTGGATCCCCTCCCCAAAGTTCGTTTTGTACGTTTGCCAAATTGACCAGACCTCAGCTGGTTTATCAAGGGTATAGAAGTACTAATAGTCTGGTGCCTTTTAGTTCCAGAGGATGCTTCACTGCGGATGGGTACGCAGTTGTGGACATCTTGCCCTCCCCCACAGTGGAGGGCCCCTTACTACCTCCGTACACCCCGTCTCACATGAACGGTCTGTTGTCATATGGTGGTGGGTTGCCCCACCTCCTACCCGGAGGCCCATTTCCTCCTTGTGCTGGGGTTCCCGTGGGTAAGATGTTCCATGTTGGCGACAGTGACAGTGCGAGCGAGTGTGGGAGTGATGTCCACTCCGAGTCCAATTACAACGGTTTTCAGGTGGGCTGTACTAAACTGTTCACGTTCTCAATAGTAATATTTTGGAATACTCACCCTTAGGTACCATATAGTACCGTTATCAAGGGAGCCAAAGCTATAGTTGGTTTGCATGTGACGTCATAGCCGCCATGTTGGTGTACAATAACAATAGAGTTGCAACTACTTTCTTTTGTTGTGTCCACCAACATGGCCGCCACGCCCTTTGTCTTTCGAGTCTCTGGGGATTGAGTGCAAACCAGCAATACACGTAAGAAGTCAAATAAAGGACTGAACCACAGGACCACACTCAGAAGATCTGAAGACTGACGCAAAGTTTTGCAAAAATCTTCCGAGACGTCGTGGCCTGCGTTTTTTTTCAAAAAGAACTTGCGTAACAAAGACGTGAACACAATGAACGCATTTCCGTCTTCGTCTTTAGAAACAGAACGCGAAAAGCTCAGTTCTGTGGTTTTCTAGAGAACGTGAACAACAACCACTGAGAACGGATCATTTCAAACTTCGAGCGTTTTCCGCCAAAAGTGAAGCTGCTAATTTTTCATGTTCACACAACTTCACGCAAAAAAGAAACGAAACGAATGAGTTGTACAAACAAAGAAATGAAAGTTAAACTCCGGCTCGCGGCAGCCGCTTCGCTGGCATTCCCGTCTTAGTTGCTTAGAGTCCCGAACGTTAGCTAAGACCGACACACTGAATATATTTTGTCCCGACAATGTACTGGTGTCCGTCTTAACGAGAGTACATGTGAACACACAGTAAGAAAAGTGTTTACTAGTCATTGTATTACTAAAAGCACCTCGTTGTTGCATTACTTGTTGACGTTCGATATTGTTACAAGTTAAATCGAATAAATAGTTGATTGACAGGCCATATACATTCGATTTTTCTTTTCTAGATATCCAACAGTTACTCGTGCAAACCACTCAATGGCTGCAGACTGTTCTGTTACAACTGTGGGAGCCTTGGCCATATTGGAGGGCAGTGCATGGCTCCAAATATGGAAAAAAGAGTCAAGTATTACGGTAAGCAGTTGCGAGATGTGCAAGTTTTTATAATTTTTCTTTTGACTAACAGGACTGGCGCACTGTGCATTTTCCATGTGGATATGTTCAGATTTGTACCACAGTTTACTCAAAACTAAGCAGAGAACATGCTGCTCGCATTTTGTTAATCCCGTTCAGGTTTTCCCGATAAACCTGGTATGAGTTTTACCCAGTACCCCCCCCCCCCCCCTCCCTCCCCCAGGAGGAAAACAACTGACTGGCATTTAACCACTTTCTTCTCATTGCTTTTGTTCTAGGTTTTCACCTCAAGTACGACTCACTGTAGGATCTGAGTTGTTAACTCGACTAGCAATACATCTCAAAGCTCCGGCTTCACGCATATTCAACACACCACCAACGTCACATTTCCAGAGAGTTTAATTTTAGCATCAAATTTTAAAACATTTATAGATCTTAGAGTGCTTTAGAAGACCAAGGTTGAAACGCACCAACGCTTTGAGTCCTGACTTCGCTTGACTGATGAAATATCCGTATGTTTTGCACTGTCATCCACTATGTCTATGTCACTATATCACTGTCTATGATGACAAGTACTAACGAGTCGCAGACACAATCACTGTCAGTTCAGTAGCATCGATTTTTCTGCAGTGAAGCGAAATCAGCACTACTTCTTTAACTCTTTCTCCTTCTTCAAATAGACTTTATAGGAGTACAAGCCAGAAATGTTTCTTAAACGAATTACTCCCAGTGTTTTCTTCCAATAAGAAAACTACCGTTATTTCTCTTTTCATAATAACGTAGATATATGCTTTAAATTCAGTATACAATGTCGATAGTGTATTTCTAAAGGTTATTGGGATTAATGGGGAATGCTTGGGGTTATGCATGGTTTGCAAAAGTACATTACATTTTTTTAAGAAAATTGCATGGTGTTTGGCATGAATACATTTCTACTTTTATAGAAATTGTTTTCGAGTGAAAGGAATGTTTTCAACCGTGCTCGATATTGTTAACTGAGTTAATGTGTTTTCACTGAGCTGATATTAAAGAACGACGGTCACCTAGGCGTGGCAGGGCGCGGTCTGTTTATGTTTTCATCTGTGATCGCTGACCCAGAACGGCACGTGACAAGTGCCAACCAATAGCGCATTAGGTCAACCGCGCGAGTATTTTTGCTTGCGACGTGCTTTCGAGTGTGAGAGTGAGAAGCTGAATGTGATGGACGAAGAGATCGATGTTTTAAATGATTCAAGCGAAAGTTCTGCAATTCCAATCGAGCACCTCATACCAGAGGATTATAACACTAGGAAAAACAAATACGGCTCAATTGTTGACGAGGAAAGTCAAGCTTCACTCGATGAAACCGAGGGTGAACGGACAAGAACAACCAGCTCGTCAGTGGTAAGCAACCAAACGGCTTCCAAATTTTTGCTACTCGTTTTTCTTTTATTTAGTAACAGATTTCGCATTCTTACGGTTTATTTTTTTCAACTGTCAGGTATGTAACTGCAAGAACACGTGCAGTCGGAAGCAGTCTAAGCGAAGTGCTGGTTGTCCATGTAAAGACGCGAACAAAAAGTGTGGGGCACATTGCAAGTGCGGTACCTCCAAATTGAAGTGTAGAAATGGAAGGCAAGAAAACACCGAGCTAGAAAATGCACAACGACTCCCTGCCAGTGCTTTCGACAGGCATAGCGAAGACATCGTAAAAGCCACAGAAGAAATAAAGGTCTGTAAATTTATTTATATCTTCCAACGGCAACGTATATATTTTTGGTTGCACACAAAACCGACGGTCATTTTTTGTTTCGATTTTTCATAGATATTTTCGTGAGTGAACTATCCGTCGATAAAAAGGACGAGCTGTTGGTAAAGTTTTTAGCTCAAGGTAAAGGCAGTTTGGATTTCGCTAAGAACATGTTGGCGGCGGAGCGCACGGGTGATGATGAAACAGCGTATCAAGCGAGACAGCTCGGCAAGAATGGTGCGACTGTGGACAATGCGTGTCGAGGGAAAATCCGGACGAATGTAAATGCTGCAAGCTTCGCAGCTGCATTACTTCATATAAATTGTTTGAAAATTTATGCCTGGACCGCAATGTTCTCGAAACGGCAATAAAGGCAAGAAGTGACATTCGAGCAGAAGAGCTTGACTTTGGAATGAACTGTTTTAGAAAAGCGAGTTACCACCCATTCCGCACGTCGCGAAGTAGTCCTGTAGTTACTGTTCACTGTGATCAGATGCTGTGCAGTAAATAACTTTCTAGAGTGAAACGCTTTTTAAAAAGTTCCAAGTTTGAGGAACTTCTAATCAACGGATCGCAGTAATACATGTACTCTTCGACTGATGCAACAGATACGTTATGAATGTGTAGATTTTCTGCCCTGTAAAATGACAGAACTGAAGTTTTCAACCAACCGATCCAAGCTTTGTCCCCTCACCCCAAGCAACTTCTCAGAAAAAACCTGCTAGACCGTGCAAGCAGATAACTAGTTTAGACCGCTCGTGACTCAGTAACCTAGCCTTTTGGCGCTGAACTATCTTTTCGTACTTTGTTTAGTAGAAACTAAATGATCGTATGAGTGCTTAAGGTCCTTTTCGGAACAAAGGGTAATTATCAAACATATTTTGCTGCTTATAGAGTTTGCTGCATTTCCATCCAAGCCTGGTTGAGCTCAGCTTGTACGGCCATGTTGGGTTTGTACAAGATCTCTTCCTGCATCGCCTCGGGGAGCTCGTCCAATGAACGGACAGTCAACGAGTGCTCTTGGAGCATTATGGGATAGCCACAGCTCGCTTTCTCAAGGCGCACTGATCTCCTCACTGGGGTGAGGACCGGTTTATTGAAACAAGATTTGAACCTAAACAGCAGAGAAAAGTTGAGTAAGTTAGAAAATATACCAAAATTTGAGAATACCGAAATACATAAATATTTTAATGTGCGATGGAAGTTTGGTCATTGCATGGTGATTATTTTCTTAGTACCTGGACTTTCCTACTTAGTTCGTACAGCTTTGCTGAAATGATTGCATAATTTGAAACAAAAACAACTGCCATGCGGGAATACAGCTCTATTTTACCGAGTTAGAACAAACTTTGTAAATCCTATGTGATGATCCCAAAGTGGTCATTACAATCTGCAGATCAAACAGTTGTTTGCAGTGGTAAGGATATTCTTAGACTTACTTACTTACCATATTTATGGTCAATTCGACAACCCTAAAAGAGCTTAAGAAGCAATCAATTCCAATTATAGGGTTTGCAATTCTTTATAAGAACAATTTTTATTTTGTTCAATACGTATGTTCTTATCCCTCATTGGTTCTGAACATCAGTAGCTAAATGCAAACGGTTTTAAAAGGCATTGCGGCTCTGTACGACTTGAATGATCATACCCTAATGAATATAGCGGCTCCGTATACACGTACTAGAACTACCTGTAGTTTTCAGTTCTATCAAATTTCAAAATTTTTAGAAACATAAGTTCCTGTCAGTTCTTTGTCTAAGTCTGTGGTGTGTCCTGAGCTAAAAAGAAAGTGAAGTCCTTTCTCGAGCCTAGTGGCTCATAAGGCCGGCGATTATCTCCGGTTTCCGTAGTGATAAGCAGATGAGAGTCTGTGACTCCCCCTGGACGGGACACTAATCCATCGCAGGTTAGCCCCCAGCAGAAGCTGGTACTCATTTATACAGCTGAGTCGACTGAAGCAAGTCGAGTAAAGTGCCTTGCTCAAGGACACAACACAGTGGTCAGGCCGGGGTTTGAACTCATGACCTTCAGGTTACGAGTCAGACACGCTAACCACTCGACCACTGCGCCGCCACACCCCACCAAAAATTTTCCCCCAAGCTTATGATATCCTATTTTTTCTGATAGAGAAGTAAAAGCTTTCGAGTCTCCTCGTAACATGGCTGGGAACTAGCTTGGCACCAGAACTTTTTGTGTCTGCACTTGATAGAATCTTCTGAGCTACCTAGAAGAGATCAGTTTACCGATAAATGCTCTTTACATCACATCCACTAACATACAACACCAACAGATGCTCATTAAGTTTAAAGTTACTAGCTTCTTTCTCTGCAATCTCATCATTAAGCACATCGAGCCAAACACTGACTGAAATGTTGCTCTTCAATTGTCTAAGAGCCGATCCTGTTAATTTGTTGGCTGCAAGAGGTGAGGAAACAGTCCTGCTTGATGAAAGCAGAGTTCGCAACCATGGAAAGTCAGTAACAAATTCAAAGGCACCATTGCAAAGCTGTCCATGTTCACGGAATAACTCTCTACCCCATGGATAGCTGTAAGGGTGTTGCTTCCTGGGGGTACCCTGATGGAAGTTCAGTTTGTTAAGAAGTTCTTTGTTAATCTCACCAATGGCATCTATCCAGCCATAGAGGCAGACTTTAGCAGCAATGCTTGGAAAGCCCCCAAGGTCATGCATGATGCACACATGGTAATCCCGTTGCAATTTGAACATGCTTTCCTCAAGAGCAATTGGGTCAAACTCTTCTGTTGGTCGCAGAGACAACATGCGAGTATTGTCAACTGGCAGCTTACAGATTTCCTTTATAACATTTGACATTTTGAGTAAAGGACATGAACTGAAACTAGCTCTGTTGAGTGGAACATCATCAAACTGAACCTTGCTTAAAGTTTCACACTTGCTACAGGAAAGATAGCACAGATTAATGCAGTGTGAAATGAGCAGTTCTGTAACGGCACAACTTCCCAGGGAGAAACTCTTCAGACAAGAAGAAGTAAGAGACAATGTAGAAACTTTGTTACTTTGCTGAGTCTCTTCAAATAGATTCTCGAGATGGACATACTCGATACATGGAAGAGCCTTTATCAAAGAGCTCAAACTCTCAGCATGAATGTTGTCACAGCAGTAAATTGTTAAATCTCTCAAGTTCATGCATGATTGCAATGGCTTGAGCCATTTGTGAGGGGCTGTAAGTCGTGGACAGTAGGAAATAGTGACAAACTGTACAGATGGGAAAACCTTGAGTGCTGTCTGTAGGCCATTATCAGTCAGTTGACAGTCTTGATCTACATACTCTGATAGCCCATAATCAGTTAGCTGACTGTCTGAGTACGTTCCCTTTTCTGGGAAATCATCCACATAGCCAAGATGAAGGTACTTAAATTGTGGGTACTCTGCACCTGCACGGCGGAGTGCTGTGAACAGACTGTCCTTGGTCAGTGATGGCTGGATGGCAAGTTCTTCAAGTAGAAAGGGCGAGGCCAGGATAAGGTAACCTAAATCAACTTCTGTGGCATATTTGCATGAACCAATCTTAACCTTGGTAAGCAGATGGAAACTTCTTGTCTGCCACAGTTCTTCCACAACATGGCGTATCATGCCTCCAGGAAAAGGCACACGTACAAGTTCTAATCTCTCAAGATCAAGTGCTTTGCCAAGAGCCATGAGTAATGATATACAAACAAGAGGACTGAAGGAAGCTGTCACTGGGTTGCCTAGACAATGACGTATGACAAAGTGTTCAAGGTTTGGACATGCAAAATCCTTGAATGGATCGCGGTCAGTAAACTTGACCCACTTTATCTGCAAGACTTTGAGGGCCTCAAGTGACGGCAGATGTGGTACTGCAACTCCAGTGAGGATCAATTCAGTTAGTTTACACCCATTTGGAATCGTTAAGCGACTTGACTGCGGTATTGGAAATTTTCCATCACGATTTCTAAACCCGCCAACAACTTCCAAGTCGGGCTTTATAGCCAACATGGCGTCCATAACTTGCACATTTGAAGTTTCAATAGCTTCAAGATTCTTGCAAGAGATCAAAGCAGAAGTGATCCCATTAACCGATAAGGCATTTTTGTGCCTCTGCTGGCGCTTAGAGATCTCACTTGGTCTGGGGTGAATTCCTAGAACTTCTTTCACTTTTGGGCAGCGTTGCAGCAATCGAGAAAAAACTCCATCCGTTGTATGGCTGGAGAGTTCGCCATACCATTTTCCCTCGGTAAAATTTACAGATTGCCTTGTGCTAAGATGGATATTAACTGCTGTAGCAAGTTTTCTAGAGAGACTTTCCAATCGCAGCACTTCTTTTAATGGTAGGAACGACATAACATGAACCAGAATTTCCAGCGAAAGGCTGTTGATATTGCTCTGCAAATCGCCAGCCACATCCATGATGAAGCTAGCACAGCAAGAGCTGCGATATATGGTCTTCAAGTTTTTTTCATATCCTTTCGTTTTACTTTAGTAGTGGTGCTTTGGTAAGCACTAGTTTCCACGGACCCAAAGGAGGTCGGCCCAAGGCCTCGTCTCGGTCAAGAATTGCAATGTACAAGATAGACTGGGACGAGACACAGTTTCAACAGCTGCAATGATGCGTGACTTTCAAGGTTTGACAGAAAAACATTTCAGACTCTGTCGGCGCGGCAAGGCTTTCGAATTTTTACAGTTTAATAGTATGTAGCACACGATTCTTCACAAATCTCAATCTGTTCTTATAACCGGATACTTGTGTTTATAGTTTCAAATCTTGCAGAAGTACAAAACTTTGTGTACTTGAGTAGAAGATTTTGAAACACAAATTTTGTTGAGGCAAAG
>JAOBYF010153331.1:0-18585 GCA_025403605.1 Parazoanthus darwini | reverse complement strand
CTGATCGAATATATGAGTCAGCTGATCAAACCAACAAATCCATTTGCCTAATTTCGTTGACCTTTCACCTCCTTTACATGATACGTATACTTACTGAACGTGAGGTTAGTTTCGTTCTAGAACGGGATGAACTCATTCCTGAATGGCATATATAGGAATGAGGCTTTTATAAGGTATGAAAACAAGTATAGAGACTTGTAAGGAAAGGGGATGAAGTCATAAGTGATTAGCTCGATCCGATATCATTTAAACACTGCCTTATTTGGTTAAACTTGGGGAGTAATACAACAGCCCTGTTGTCCCGACTGGCTGGTGTATGGGCCCCTTGATGTGAGCTTTTGAGTCTCTATATTGTTTACATGTTCCCTGGAAAAATGTCTGGAGAACATTGGAGAACACTGCAGCATGTTCAATCAAACAATTCGAAATGGACAGATTACGTATTCACTGCAACTTCAAGAACAGGTGTTTGTGATGAAACAGTTTAACTGATATTACCAGGATGCTAAGTTTGTCGTCGGAATTATACTGAAAACTTAAACTACGTGTTAAAATATAAATAACGAATACCATTACCTGCAGTCGTAGAAATCTCAACGAGTTCGGAGTTTTTAGACACGTTTCTCCGAAACTCCTGGAAATGCCAAGCTCAAATTTCTGCGTTCTATAATACAAATAATAAGCAACCTTTTATCTGCAGTCGTAGAAATCTCAGTGCTTTCGGAAGTTTTTAAACACATTTCTCCGAATTTATTCGATATGCCAGCTCGAATTTAAAATTTTTGCGTGTTATAACGTAAATAATGAATACCCACTTAACGGCAATCGTAAAAATCTTAATGATTCGGACGTTTTTAAGATAATTTCTTCCAAATTCTTTGGTATGCCTCGCTCAGTTTTCAAACTTCTAAAGTTTAATTTATGGTGGTGGGTGACGATGTTAACAGTGATATACATCACTCCTTTAGTTTCACTTTACTCAGTAGATCTCACTTCTTGTTAATTTGTTTTGGAGGTCACAATTCTTGAGCGATTTCCAACCAACATTAAGACGGACAGTGATCTAGTGAAAGAGCTGCAACAAACAAGGTAAGTGAACAGTTTTGAAACTAAGGTTTCTTGAGAAGAACCTTGGGTAATATTCTACTGGAGTATCATTAATGGTGCGAACGCAATGGCACTCAAACGTGGCTGCGTGGATGTTTGGGTAGTAAGAGAAATCATGACACGATTTTTGTTATTCGTTGGCCTGTCTAGATTAGTTAACAATTATTTCCCGTATCAGGTGTGTTAAACCAGGCACCGAGACTAAAATAGTGAACAAAATATGCAAAATTATGTTTTGCATTTAAAACAAAAGCAAAAAAACTATCTTCAGCGCGAGGTACAGACCCTGTTGCCCAAGAATATACACAAATCGCTAAGTCGAAATTCGTCGCCTGACAGTTATTTTATCTATTTAAGCTGCAGCAATGAAGCTGAAACAAAAAGACTACTTTGTAAAGAGAAAAATAAGTTTTGTGATTTTATTTCTGTTTGCAGTTGTAAGCTGCCTTGTTCGTTGCAATGATTTTGGCATCAAATAACTATAGCCGCGAAGAAATACCATTTGTTTCGAGTCACGCATGAATGGCTGAAGATGATTAGCACTGGATGGCCTGAGACTCGGAAGCCAACCACGGCGCGCAGGAAGCTCTACTTACCGACTTTTATTATTTGCAGATCAAAAGAGCATCAACATTGTAACTCAAGATTTAATAAAGTCAAAAGAAGTCGCTGTTATGGCTTAAAAGAAAAACAGTTTTGATAGCATACATGTAGGTTTTTTACGTTCAGACAAATGGTTCTCCTACAGCACTGTTCGCTGACAGAATCACAAATATGGAATCTTATGGCGAAAGGGAACGTCTAGTACAATACAGTACTAATGGGGACTTATCTTTCGCTAAAATTCTTCTTTTATTAAGTATTTTATCATATTTGGCAGGCTTCGTGTGGCTTCGCTTGAGTCCGAGAAAAATGGCATTATGCATGAAGTGAAGCAGCTTCGAGAAATGAGTCACGCAGGAGAACTGCCTGCAGATATGGTATGAACGCCGTGTTTTGAACCATTTTTTGATCTGTAAAGTTGTGTTTGAGGTGTGTAAACATTACTGAAAACCTATTTGACAACCATGTTCATTTATCGACTGTTGCTGCTGTTGGTGCGCGGTCGTGAGTTGTTAATGTGTCTGATTTTCCAAATTGCTACTGATAGAAGCTGGCCATTTGGATTGTAGAAGCTTTGGGATAACTTATTAATTCCCATACAACAAACAAGTTCTAATTAAGAACTGTTGTTATGGTTACAGTCATTTCACGACAAAACTGTCATCTTGGGCTTTTCACGTATTTGAATTTATTTTTGCAAAATCGGAGCATTTTCATTAAGCTTAATAGAAAATATATGTTTATAAGCTAAACTAGGAAAATATTCTTAAAGCATTTCCGTTTAATGGCTTCGAAACTTTAAATTTCAGGAAAGAAAAACCTTGGCAAACCCCTCTCTTTACTCCCTTGGATGTGTAAGGGGTAGTACACCTAGGGCTAAACTACACAAAAGCTTCATTGATTTTAGAAAGGTTCTTCATTCGGCATGGGTTGTTTTCTAAACTGTATATCAGGTTACAAATCGGAAAAAAAGTTCATGGATTAATCGGGAACCTGTACACCAAATCTCAATTTTCAGCTGAATATGTTTCTCAAAGAACTGAGTTTAATTAATCATAAATAGGAAACCATCAAGGCTGTCGTCTCTCGCCGGTAATTTTTAATTTGTACATAAATAAAATATCTTTTTTACTTGACAGACAAAGTGTTGACCCCATTTCATTATCTGATGGTTTAATCCTAAAATCTAATTCTGCTCCAAACTTTCAAATGCTTTAACATTGCTACCTTAGCAATACAATAACTGTTGTTGAACGTTAAAACAAATTTTTTTATTTTTGAAAAGAAATGAAGAAAATTGACCAGTAATGATTATAATTTTTCATTGGCGCTTGCTCACTTGATATTATTGGTAGCTACACTTACTTTGTATTACGCTTTTAGAAAATATCCTAAAATTTCCACTCGTCGCCATCTTGATTTTCCAAATTACCAGTTCATATTTCTAGCAAGATTTTTTATTCTTTGTTCTTTCTATTCACCTCTTTGGATCTTGCTTTCCTGATTATTTATTCGAATCGTGTGCTTCATTTTGTTTGACTTAATCCCCAAGAGTTGCAGTCAGCGGGTGTTGCGCCTTTGTTCTCACGAGTTTACCGCATGATTCTTCTCTGTGCAGGAAAAAGATGAAGTGCTCCACAAGGTTAAAAGCTACGACTCCATAATCGCGGAGGATGTAGAACTAAAGTATGGTTTCAATTTTCATTGCTTCTTTGGCTCTGTTCTTTTTTACCGTGTAATATCTCATATTTCCAAACAATATCCTTGTAATTTCCTTGTTGGAGGGTACTAATAGGTGATGACGTGCCCAAAGCACAGTGACTGTGTTGCTGTGTCATGTGCCGAGATGATTTAGGTTCAAAATTTAGTTTCCTTTGCCCATCAGTATCCATCAAAGTTATGATTATTATAAAAGCACTTCTTTTACTCTGTTGCGTGGTCCGTTCGATTAACTACGTGCGGACTTTACCACACTTGACAAGAAACGTGGATCTCATTTTTTGTGCGAGATAAGCGCAGTTGGTTAGCTCTCTCAGGAGTTCCCTGTTTTCAAGTCAAGGCCTGGTCGAGGATTGAACTTTTGGAGAAATCCTTTCGCCACACCGTCCGTGGACAGGGACATTAAGCCGTTGGTCTCTCGACGTTCTGTCGGGGAATTTGAAAGAACCCACAGTGTTTTGGTCTGTTAACTGAAGGCGTAATTTAGTGTCTAACACAGAAATACCTGTGAACCGCTGATAGCAGTACCCTCAACCACTGACCCATATGAACAGAAAGTCTTTGCGGGGAGCGCCTGGAAATTATGTACGTTTACCTCGAGTTGTTTGGGTGAAATTATGGTTTCCTGCACAATATAAGCTGCTGTGGCATTCTTAACTCCAAAAGAACAACAATTACAAATATAGAAATAGTTGGAATTGATTTGGAGGTGATTACAATAACGAACAAATTAGCTGTACCCTTCAAGCTATCCTATTTGATGTTTTGGTTTATTAGCTATGTGAATTGTCGACTTAATGTTGTAATTAGGCACTTTTTGCCATTATATGTTTTGCATCAAGCTGACAAAGGGATACCTAGAAACCATCTATATACTGCTTTATTTTTTATTATTATCACTTTAGGACCAAGTTGAAAACTGTGGAGCTTGAGCGAGACCGGCTAGCTCACCAAGTGACCAAGGTTTGGCATTAGTAGATGTTACACCTAATTATCTTGATTTCAAAACTAGATTAGTTACTGTATTTTTTTGCGATACTTGTTTCTTTAGCTCATGGAAACCGTTGACTTGCATCGCAAATAACTTCTACAAACGGCTGCGCGTTTTTTATACCTTAGAATATTTTTTTGGTAAAGCAAACCGTTTTGAAAGTGGTTGGAATCAAAATTGAGTTTTACCTTCAGGCCGTTATGCAAATGCCACGCGGTTGACGTTTACTTTCCTACCTTTTTTTGAACCCGAGGCAAGTCATTATGGGTGCGATTCTTGCGGCAGTGTTTTAATCGAATTGTAGAACCTGTTCCAGTCTGTAGATGGATTATTTTATATGACCATAATATTACTATTATTAAAAACATTAAAAATTTACTTCATAACAACCCCTTAGATGGTTTAACGGATCGGTTGAGGTTACAATCTCATTGTTGTGTAAAATACACATGCATACTAGCTCAGATCCTGTAAGGTTTCCATGGTAACAGTAATAGTTCAATTATTGATAAGACTAAAGGTTCGGTAATTCTTGAAACTTGCAGCATAACATTGCGGGTTGTAAGCTGTTGCTGTACGTATTACCACCTGTTTGAACAACTCGCGCAACAACAACAACAACAACGTTAAGTACTGTTTTCTTCTGTTAGATTTGTGTTTGCAAATTGATTGATTAATAGAGAGCTGAAATCGAAATATAGGTACTGGTTACCTGGAATAACCATACGGGCAAGGCAAGCCAGGAAACCACGCTGTTGCGTAACTAAAAAGAGTTCAGTCTGTAACAGAAAGGAAATGAAAAGAAAAACCACAGATATTGTATAAAAGAAATTTAGAATTAAAAAGGAGTCTGATACTTGAAGCCATAATAGTATGGTTAGGAATTTACATCCAGCATGGTAAGTTATTAAGTTCAGTACTTTGCAATGAAATCGGTTTATTCTGGCATTGAAAGTTCTAGAAATAGCAATTTAAGATCTGGTTCCATGTCTTAGCTCCTGAATATCTAATACAAAAAATTCGGTAGTTGTTCTTACACTGGGAAGGCTTTTAGAGTACTTCAAAGAGAGCCGTATGTTATAAATTTGCACAGTACTGCTTGAGAGAAAGCAGCTATCCAAAACCGCCGAAGTATTTTTTGCGTACTTGAACATAAATACACTAACCTGAAAAGTCACTAAAATGGCAAGCTTCAGTATGTCAGTTTGTTTGAAGAATGGACTATAATGTCCAAAAAATTTTGAGGAAGTCACTATTGAAGCGGCACGTTTTTGAATAACGAATAGAGGCATACAACCTAGATATTTAATATGGGATTATTCATCTATAGGAGTGTCATTTATACATAAATTTGTAGAATCATTCAAAATGTTATGAGAAGGATGAAGTATGACAAAGATGGTCTTGGTAATATTCAAATAAATTTTGCTTCTGTAAGGCCTTTTTGTTGCGAGTTGTGCCTGTGGCACTAAATCCTGATCTGTGTTTGACTGATCAGCAAGTGTGTTGTAGACTGGAAAAACAGTATGGAAATCTCCGATAGCGAATTCGGAGTTGCTGCTCGTATTTGTCTGTTTTAGTACCGGACCCTCGCGTTAGCCCACAGCAGTGGATGGTTTACGAAAACGGCAACGAGCTCATTCTTTTTTTCTTCTGATAGTTGTTTCTCAAACGAAATACCGGACTTTCTCGTGATTCGAGGTGCTCAATTATTTCTTGGTTTTTTCACGCTCCTATTATTTTGCGCGCGCGTCAACTCGATGACCTAACGAGTAACATTTATCCAATCACTGACGTTTATTTTAAGTTTGGTTAAGTCACAAGTTTGGGCGACGTGGCAATATGCACAAACAGTTTGTTGCAAAGGGTAAATGTCGAATGTACTTTTTGCAACATACATCCACAGGTTGCAGCAGCGAAATCTTGTTGCACGAGAAGTTGTTCAAGCAGGTGGTAATACGGGCAACAGCACATCACATGGGCTTGAAGGTGAAGGAAAATGGTCATCATATTTCCACACCTTATTATAATGTAGACTGCTTTGATGTTTAATAATTATGTTCATCGCAAAATTGTATGGAAGAGAAAGAATGCACTGAAAAAGATACAAGCCACCTTGCCCTTTTCATTCTCCTATTGTCAAATAACAATTTGCTGAGTTTTTATTACTTGTCTCCATATTTGTTCCTTTAAAACTTGGAGAATTTACTTTTTGGTCTTGGAGTTCGAAACTAATCAACTCATAACCCGATGTTGCAAAAAGAGAATATAGGTTTAAATTGGTGGGAGTGAAGAGGTTAACAGATAATATTTTTTCATCCTTACATTTTATTCTGGAACCGATTCTACTTCTTACCTCTTTAAAAACAAAAATGTCCTTTTACCCTGACAAAATTTCTTGCTTCCTTTCAGCTGAGAAAGGAGTTGGAGGCTTTTGATCCAGCGTTCTTTGAAGAAATCGAAGACCTAAAATACAACTATCAAAAAGCTGTTGAACGCAATGTTCTGTACGAGAGACAGCTGAAGAACTTGTCAAAGCAGTTCGGAATAGATGTCAATATACCAACTGACGATGATGATCGATGACGGCTGGTGACTGCTGAAAGCACCGGATGACGCATACTTAAGTTTTCTCGTGGAGTGACGAGTTGAAGGGCAAGCCACCCTTTTTATAGAGATATTGATAGCAAGTAAGCTAAAGTGATAAAACGTTATCACGAATGGTGGCTTTTGTTGAGGAGTGATGGCAAGTGGAGTCGATGTGATACAATAACAGGAATGACGGTCAATGAATATCAGTGGCAACTTAAGGCGGTTTGAAACAATTGTTTATTTTTCCTTGCTACTGAAATGTATGGAAGGTTTACTTATTGCAGTGAAAGAGTACTGTTTCCATTTGCTGGCGTGACGACACTTTCCTGTCAACTTATCGACTTTTGTACTCCCGAGTTTTGTTTCCATGGCATCTTCATAGTGCTTCAAACATACCCCATTCTTAGCAGTGGACTGCATTTCATACAAAAACTAGTCGATCAAACCCTTTTTTTATTATATCAAGATTGTTTGTACAACAACAAGGAGCATGTTTAAGGAAAATGTGGAAAATTCTCTCAACAGGTTGAAAATTTTCGAAGAAATAGAGTGGTGCCAAAACCCTTCGACAGAATTTTTTGTACTCCCTTTAATGTTATTTTTGTTGGACAAACAATTTTGTTTCAAAAAAAGGGGGTCCAGTGAAACAGAGTCGCTTGTGGGAGTACATGGATTGATAAACTGAAAGGCTGTTGTATTGTAATTCCAGCTAAGAAAAACTGGTACGAATCCGCCATGAAATTTAAGAAAGCCTTCCGTAAAATTCAGTTGAATAGTAAAATGGAAAAAAGGTAGGAGCCGCCTTAACTGATGGCGAGTGGTCATATTGACGCCACGCGTAGCAAAGTTGATTGCCATGTTAAAGGCAGTGAACTCATTGATACGAAGATTGCTTCGTTGACCAGTCGCACACACTGCTACCACTGTTACGTCTACTTGATGGAGCATGTTATGTGAACTGCTATCAGTGCAAGGGTTGCGCAGAATGAAGTTCACATATACCACTTTCATAATACACCCCAGTGGCCATGAACAAAAACCTCGAGTCGAGGCCACAAAAGCCCAAACACGGCAAATGTATGAGAAGTTATTGTGTTAGGTCACCCGGGCAGTTTATGAAAGTAGTGTATATTATCATCTTAATTATTCACAGGAGATGCCCATCTTTTTTAATCGAACCAGTAGCTCAAAGCAATGTTTGGAATCTACGATAAATTTTATCGAAAATTAGTATAGTTCGTTGTCAACAGATATCTTTAGGTTATCACAAAAAGTACTAAATAATTCTAAGACTCAATCGAGTCTATAGAGCGAAACATATTCAATAGCGGAGTTTTATTTAGCAAACTTAAATCTACTCACCTATTCGTTGAAGACGTTTCTAGGTTTGCAGAAGATAGATACATGGACATATTAGAATGTAAATCCCCCGTTGATGTTAGCTAAGAAAACAAGAATGGGGAAAAGCGAAGAATCCTTAAACATGGAGAAAAGTAACTGTCCAGTATTGTATGGCTTTTCCGTTGCCACGTCTCGATATCATTTCGGTTGATTTACAGATTTTTCAAACCTGTTAGTGAGTAGGACCAGTTTAGTAGATATAACTGTACTATATTCTGGTTGGTGTTGAAATCTGTAAATATTAATGAATATTCCCGATATTTATGGTAAAAATATATTTATTAGGAACGCATTTTACTTTAAACAAGACCAGAACTGCTTTTTTTACTTTAATGAGCTCTTGGATTCAAGTAGTAAAGTATGCACCAAAATATCCCTCTTTGTGATCTGCAAAAATTATTTTAGGCTAACGTCATAGGGGTGGAATATGTTGTTTCTTCTGTCTTCCAGAGGGTAGCCGGTGGGGAGGAATATACATTCTATCTAGACTCACGAATATATATTGGCTGCCTGCTTATATTATTTCTTTTGTTCTTGGGGGCTTGTCCAAATTTGCCTGCTGTTTTGTTATGAAAACCATACAACGGTCTTCTTTTATTTTTTTCTTCTTACCTACATATATACATACATACACATATCTTTTTACAATTCATTCTAGTTGAATTTACATTCCTTAATAATACTTAGCTAGAACCAATGGTCATTTTTCTCAAATGACAAATATATGTTATGCAAAATAGCAACAGTTTATAGCACAAAATATACATGAAGACAGTGTTATCAAGCCATAAAAATATTTCTAGTCAAAAAGCAGATCTCCTCTCAATCTAGCCACTCCACCACCGTCCACATGCATCAAAATTTTTACCAGATTCAACTCTATTCATCAAATTTTTGAATTGTTTAAAAACAAAAATGAAATTAGAACTTTTGACTACTCGCTAAACTTTATGATTTAGTTTAACAAAATAAAACTGATTGATCTCGATGAAGCTGTTAATGCAATGAGTGTTGTTTTTGTGATCGAGTAGTTGAAAATTCGCGCAGGCTTTGCAACCCATTTCAGCTACAAACCCACCGATCAAAGACTTTTCAGCCAATCACGCGCGGTAAATCTGAGCCGCAATACCACATATTGCGGCCCTCTCTTCGAGCAAATTGTTAACTGAATCCCGATGCTGGTTTCTATATAATCAACAGGAAAGTATGTCAAGAATTACGCTAGTTATTTGCGCTTATAATTGATTTGTATTTTGGATCTTAATTCGCATCGCCATCATGGCTGTAAGGTGCTTAGAAGGTGGAGGTAAAGCGACTTTATTCAACGAGGGTAACACGTGACAGTAAATAACTGATGAATTGCGCACTTTACCCCCTTCCCCTGTCAGTGCTCCGTTTAACGGGTATTCAAGGCCGAAGCTAAACGGAGCAGAAGAAAGTCGAAACATATGTTGGAGTCACCGAGGATCGAACCAGGGACCTTCAGCTCCGAAGGCCGCCCACTAACAAACTGAGCTACGCCTGCTTAGTTGCGCTGCCGGACATCTTCCCGCGTTAACAAAATATACACGCATTTTTTATAAGAACCAGTAAATTATGGCCGGGCTTGTTCCTGAGTTTTTCCATAATGTACAAACCTTTTCTAATATTACATAGATATACTACAATTTGAGGGTTGATTTTATCTCTACACCATATATTGCCGTATTTATACTTCGGCACTGTCATAAAACACGTGCGGCACAGTTTTGGTTTTCTCTACTCACTCGGTGTTTCTAACTGCAGAAAGAACTGCAGTAAAACGCCACGTGTAATGACGGTATGTGTTGCAATAAAAACTCGCAGTTACAATTGCATCTGAAGCCGAGCCTCAATTGCCCTTAATTTTTGGACGATTTTGAGTCTCGTTCTTATAAAACGTTTTAATCTCCCTTGATGTTTTGATTTCTTTTACTCCAGTACCAACGAAAGTAAAATCTTTGAGCATGTGAGGAATCCCCGGAGAAATCTTGTTGAAATGAATTGCAAACTCGAATGATATCTTGTTTCTTTGCATATCCGATTTGTGGTGTCGAAGTCTGACCTTGAAAGAGTTGGATGTTGAAGTTTGCATTTCTTACAGGAAGTTAAGTAAACTTGCCCGGCAGATGTGCAACCGAGACTCTGTTTGATCTTTGAAGGGCGGCCGGTGGTGAAACTTTTGAATTCCTTGGCATTCAATAGATAATTACTGCAAAGATCACACTTTCTGTTGTACTTTAAACATCCGCAATTTTCCGCCGGTCGATTGTTTTGATCTCTTGATATTAGAAGGTGATAAAAAGTTTTTAATTTTTGGTTCTGCGATAAGCTGGAAAAATGGATTTGGTTAGAAATATCTCTAAGTTTTTGATTGTTTTCTCTCAAATGGAAATGTTTCCCGGTAACTGTTGTGACTCGATATACTTACAGCTCATCTGTAGACTCCCTTGTATGCCCGTCGGTTTGTGTGCAATCGAACCGCTTAAAAGACGAGCGTAACTTGCTGTTGAAAAACGAGTCAAAATACCCGTATAAAATGGGATTTATCGCCTCGTTGACATAAGCCATAAACAAAGCAACTTCATACGTCACAGAGGTGCGATGAACAAATGCGCTTCCACGGCTGATTCTCAAACACAATGCGACAAGCGATGGCATCCAACAAACCAAAAACATTGCTACAACCACTAGTGCCAGACGAGATATTTTTATCTTGATCTGATCCAAGGGGTTTTCTTTGGAATTCTCGGTAAACGAGGGCTCGCCAACGCGCTTCATTTTGATGACTTGTCGTAGAATCGCAGCATAACAGAAGATAATGATGACAAAGGGCACGAGATACAGGTAGTAGATCTCGAGTCCCCAGTAAGATTGATCAAGTTGTTTATGTGGTAAAGATATTGTGCTGCAAACTTTATACCTGTTAGGAAGAAGCTCCACAACGTCATAAATGTACAAATAAGGGCCGCACAAGCAGAAGGGGAAAATCCAGGAAAACGCGACCATAGACCTCACAACTTTGGTGTTTTGGGTGTGCTGTTTCCATGTCACTGGCCTGGACAGGATGAGGTATCGATCGAGGGCAATAAACGTGACGGAAATGACGTTAACTGCGAACCCAATCGCTTGTAGGAACTCGATGACCTTACACAGGGCGACTCCCACCATCCACCGACCCGTGGACTCCCAAGCCAGCTCGAAGGGCATGGCGACAACACTGACCATCAGGTCCGATATGGCCAAGTTCACAACCAGAACTCGGGTGGTCGTTTGACGCACGCGTCGCCAGTGTTTTCGACCTACAAACCATAATTTACCCAAATTCTTATTATTTTTCCGCTTTTGTGCGATTGGGTTTGAAGTTGTCAAACTCGTTTGTCATGTCAAATGGCACAATCACAATTAAAGTGAGAATCGGTTTGAGCTTGCTATTTTTAAGTATTTATCTATATTTTCAGGAACACGCCAAGAGAAAAGCCGCACTACACCAAATATTTAATAAACAGGTTACTTTCCTCGAAATACTAGGCTTACTTCTTGCTGAAGTTTCGATGCCTTCAAGACCTATTTGAAATCTCTGAGTAAAATGTAAATGGTGGTAATAGACAATAAGACCTTTTTATGCTCTTGATATTTTCATGGATGGTACCATATGATCCGTTCCTTTGGATAAATAATACACAACAGACGGCCGTCTGGTGTTGTTGTAGCTGTCGCTAAATGAGTAGCGTCGTCTTCATTTGCATCGCTACTGTCACTGTCACTGATCTTTCTTACTAAGAATAGATTATTATTTTCCCTGATCTCTGCTATGGCTACGTCTACGATTATGACTGTGATAGTAACTGTGACTGCAGTTGCGTTTGGTAATACGATTGCGGTTATGAATATGCGTGTTGGACTGTAACTATGTTTATGTTTAAATCTACGACTTTGACTGCGTCAGCAACTACGACAATGACGGTTATGAACGGCTCTGACTACAATTACGAGTGCTGGATTTATTCTGGCTGTGGTCTTAACACATATAACACGCCAAGAGCCTTACATGTGTATTTTACGGTGTTTTAAGAAACGCTTACCAATATGAACGATAAGTGAATTTCCGGTGACAGTGAGAAGAAACAAAACAGCTATTAAAACTGATTTCACAGTGGCGGTTGATTCCTGTTGGTCGCCCATATCCTCCACAGAATACTTTGGGGGGGGGGGGATTTGTTTCTCTCAGTTACAAGACAGATTAGTAGAGTGTCCTCCAAATCGCTGTCTTCTTCCAAATCTAAGAACTCGCCTTGTTGAACAATCAGGAAAATGAAAAGATTGGTTAAGGAAGCCAGCAAACAAAATGTGATAAATCCCATTTCCGAATTACGCTCCACTGCCGACAAACAATAGCATCGAGTCGGGGACAAGTGCTCGAAAATACAAATGTATGAAAAGTTAGCACCTAGCCTTGACTTGAAGCTTTTGTTTGTGAGCAGTGGAGCGTAATTCGGAAATGGGCTATTGGTACACATCCTGTTTCATTTTGTCTTGGTGACCATGCTTGCGAATAACTAAAAGTGCTCGGGTGGGGTGGGGCGGAGAAGGACCTTGGAGTAAAAAGGAGGGAGAAGATTGGATAAAATGGACAAAAATGAGCTCTTGCAGTCGACGAACATTTAATCAAGGGGGAGTTTGAACTTGGAATTTCAGTGTATTCCTTGATAGTAATTTTTGAGATCACAACTCAATATAATTAGTATTCAGTTTTCTTTGGTTTCACAAGTCCTCGAAATATTGTTATTTGGCTTGTTTGTTCCCTTTCTGGATGTCAGTTTTAATTTCTTTTAAGACAACAACTTAAAAGGACTACAAAATATCATGTAAACCTAAATGTAATACTAGATCATATTGATATGCATGTATTCTTGACAATTATTCCTAAAATTATATAATCAAATAAACATATCTCAGGTTGCTAAACAATACCACAAACCTTACGGCGAGAACATACCATATCAACCCTTGATCAAAAACCATATTCAACTTACCCGCCAACGCAGAAAAGGAGGTTTTATAAAAGCTTTTATCCAATTTTTTGGCATCATATCAACCTTGTAAATTACTTCTAGTTTTTTACAAAACTTGTTGTAATTAACGGGTATTGCTGTAGCTGTGCTTGATTTTTTGTTGTTATATATATTTTTACTGTTGTTGTTAATGTTGTTGTTATTATTGGTGTTCTTGTTATTAATTTCCATTTATAGTTTTTTTGTAATGGTTTCCACTATTATTGTACGTTGTTGTTGTTTTTACAACTCCAGCGCGATTAATTCGTACAGAAAATCATATGCTTCGATTGCTGTTTGGATTGAATGTGAACGAGTGGGTTATCAAAGATGCACTAGCTTTTAGGCTGCACTAAGTTTCCTCAAAACTGTACTGCTCTCAGTCAACCAGCACCGAGAATTGTTTACATTTATAGTATTAGTGAGTAAATACACTTAATTTGTATTTGGCCATTTTGTGCCTTTTCAATTTGCTTTCTTAAGTTGTTGATATGGTATGGTATGGTATGGTATGGTATGATATGGTATGGTATGGTATGATATGGTATGATATGGTATGGTATGGTATGGTATGATATGGTATGATATGGTATGATATGATATGATATGGTATGATATGATATGAATACAGTTGAAGTTTTCGTACGTTTTATGTAGTTGTTGTTGTTGTAGTTATTGTTTTTCTTTTTGTCTTTTGCAAGCATTTTTGTCTTTCTTGAACGAAAGAGTTACTTTTTGATCGGTTTGTTGATGCTGTGGCAATTCTTTTTTATTTAAACATATTTGTTGAAGCGTTTGCTCAAGAGATTACACTGTTACAGACACCTGTTTAGCTAAATCCATAAATGTAGTGCAAGTGAACCGCTTGGGTTCTGGCTTGCATTGAGAATAAATGTAATACTGCATGGTTTACGCTTTCAAATGGCAAAACGATCTAAATTTTTTTATAAAGTACTGGACTTGATAGAAAACATGGCACTTTTGTTCATCGCTAAGAAAAGATCAACCAAATATAAAATATTTTTGCCTGTCTGATAAGCACGAAACAGCACCTTTCGGAGACAATACGCGCAGCAGAGGTGAGTAGTGTTTGTCTCTGGGCAGCATAGTTGGGACAGTATGAGAAATATGATACTTGGATTAATTTATAAAGCCACATGAGCATGCTTGAGATTGCTTAATGCCAATTCCATGGAGGTGATAAATTAGTGCACATGCGCCTAGTCTGATACGAGACAAGAAATCTTAAATCTCAAATAACTAAATCTATAGTTGTTTTGTTTAACAGTTATTTTTCTCCTGCAGCCTTAAGTTTTCTTATAACGACTAAAAGCGAACGACTTTTTAATGTTTTTCTGTAGGATAGCCGTCAGTAAACCTACCCAATAACAACTCTTAACCAGCCAGTGTCTCTCATCTTTAAGCCAAGTTGTGTTTTTTCAAATTTTAAAACCAATAGGCTGTGAGAGCACTTAACTCTGATCTCAAAACTGATAAAATCAGAACCTGGAAACTGTTTGCCCCTGCTGAAGGACCACTGGTGGTCTCTTATGATGTTAAAAAGGTTCCTTTAATTCTCTTTAAATTGTTCATGTTTTGGGGTTTGGTAGTTGCATTTGGAGTTTGTCGGGATATGAGTCTCTTCCTTCGTCCTTGAACCAGTTCACCTTTGTTGTTTTTTTAATTTTTCGATTATTCTTTTTTGCTCTGAGATTGATAAAGAAAGTTTTTACAAAGACAAATACCTCGACCAAAACTCATCATGGAACTATTGCTAATACAAAGTTTTACTGACCGTATTTCATTAAATATCTGCAGGTTCATAAGCTAACCTTCTAAATATTATAACTAAAGTGTTGAACGTGGCAAGGTACCAAGCTATTCAGCTCGCTTTTGGGTGCAGTGTACTGGGATAATAACCAATTCATGTTCAAGAACTTTACTGATATATGGTACTCAACTAAATTGCCTCACAAATCAGCAGAAAGTGGGATTTATTGGTTCTAACTTTTAGGTCATTTCAGCCTAAATTGTTCTTAAGTTGTTACAGTTTCCATAGATAATGAGGTTGTTGAAGTTTGAGAAAAACTAGAAGTAGCACAGCCACTCTCCTGGGAGAAGTTTAAGACCTGTATGAAAATAGGTGTTGTGAAAACAAATAAGGCTTGTTGTTTGAGTGCCGAGTCAGATTATTAGTATTTCGTCTTGAAACTCTGTCTTGGCTCCAAGTCTTCCAAGCCTCAGATTGCTCATATCTGAGCTTCGTTCTTACAAGATTGTTCTTTTTAAAATGGCTGTGCATCAACGCCACCTACAAGATCCATCAGTAGCTGTACAATTTGAGAACGACTTGGCTAAAAACTCTAGTTTCAATATCTAACAAATTAGAATCTTGAAAGTTAAAATGTAAAAAGTTATATAGGCTTAGGACTGAAAGTATTAAACAAACCCAAAAGCTTTCAACTTCTTGGCAAACAATTGCATTTGCAAAACAACAGCAGAAACCAATATCTAGCAGTTTAGAGAACAATCTTTAATATCATTCATAGTTTTCCGCTAAAAGGATAAATTGTAAAAAGTAATATAGGGATAGGATTTCAAATGTTATTGAAGCCAAACCTCTTTGACGAGAAATTGCACCGGCTAAACAACAGGAGAAAAGAAGATTTTGTGGGCTTAGTTTATTGGCCTAGTTCATAAAGTGTTGATCAAAAATATCATACCTTATCTCATCAGCCTTTTCCTAATGGGAACGACATGATTAAGTACATAAAACCTGTATCACAAAACTAAAAATGTCGGCCAAAATAAAAGATAACAATTTAGATATTTTTTTTTCTCCATTAATATCAAATCTTTTAACATATACAATCTTAGTAATGTATGTTAATTTCTCAACTCTGTTTGATAAATATTATGCTTGCGCTATTGAAAGAGCTTTTAAGCAAAAAGGATCGTTTACTAATTATACAATTAAAAGCACTTTCGACCTGGCTCGCTAGTTCAAACCGATTAGCAGAAATATAACACGCAAAAAATTTCAGCCCTAGCGTCTGTTTGGTTTTATAGTTAATCAAAAACCAAACACTGTCAAACTGCATCCAGCAAATGACAGAACCGGGCTAGTTTCTTTCGTGTTTAGGAAATGACAGAGGCAAGGCAATAAATAGGTATTTTGACCATAATAGACAGACTAGTTCATATGTTTATTCAACTGAGTATAATGTATTAGAAACGATTTACTCAAACAGTCCCGATTTGACTCAGAAAAAAAGAAATGCGGTTTTTAGTTGCAAAAAAGGTTACGGTTTGATTGCTATCTTCTCTAACCTGAGGCATCGTATTTTCTATTATTTGATACTCACCTGGACTATTTGAACAAGTCGCTGAGCTGCGTGGTAATGTGTTCACACAACCAGATAAACTAGCAAATGACCGAGAGGAAGCAATATGAACAATATATGACACTTATAGAGCTGGATCGTGTCAATGATCTTTGAAATTCCTTATAAGATAGGTACGGTATAACGCAACACGAGCTGTAATTGGCTGAGCATCTGTGACCTAAAAATAAAACGTGGAATGACGTCACATGACTAGTTTGATACCATCATGGAAGTACTTCGGTTTCAACTGGAGGATTTTCGCTTTATAATATTACTCAAAACCCTGCTTCAAGCGTAGAAGTTTTCTGTTTTAGTAGTCAACAACAAATACAACAACAATAACAACAATTTATTTCCACTTAGTTTGACAGATAAAATACATAAATACTGATGACAGTAATAGGAAAGTTGGATAGTTGATGGACACCCGAAATGACTTTTAGAGCTATGCCCAAGCTATTGGAAGATGAATGTAAACTTGTTAGGGAAGTACAACCAATATAGTATTATATAATTATTCAGGCAATACGCATACACAAACACAATCATACGCACACACACAGCAAGAACATGTATATGTAGAATAAACAAAAACTAACAACAACAATAATTCGTTTAGTACCATAATCTTTATACTTTATTACAAATGAATTAAATGTTTAAATAAAACATAACCACCCGATTGCCCATTCCATTTTAAGTAAATAATTATATATCAGGAAATTAGATCAAAGAAAAAATCCCGAATATAATAAATAGAAAAACAAAGAAGAAATTATGTAAGGAAGAAAAGAGAGATAAGGTAAACAAAAGTTTAAGGCGACTTCAAGTATTATAAGTTATGTATTTATCAAGAAAACATTCTTTGAGTTCCCGTTTAAAGAAACTGCTCTTCAATCTCGTTTAGGTTTTTGGACCAAAATATCCAATATTAAAATATCCATAGTTCTTTATAGCTTTTGGAAAAGCAAATGTGGAATTTGATGCTAAACGTGTACCGTAACTGTGTCTTGAGCTAGTAGCAGTGAAAAAAAATGTCAAAAGCACTTGGCAGATTACACTTGGAGTACTGATACATAACACATGCAGTGTAAAGCTAGATTATGTCATGCAATTTGATAAGTTGACAACTTTAAAGCGCGTATGCATACGCATACTTAAATTGATGGTGAAATTACTGACTTATCTTGAATTTGAAGAAATAATCATCCAAATAAGAGCCATCCCTATTCAGTTGTTGAAGAGCCGGATCCCGGACATAAAATGCTTAATCCTGTACTTTAAACACTTGCTCTGCGGATCAACTTCATGTCCTTCCGATTGGAAATGATCTTGGCTTGGCTGTTGGCATCCTTTTGGAGAAAAAAACGGCCATATATGTATAGTGTGTCCAAATGAACTTATAGTTCATTTCCCGCTAAATCTTAAGACTTTCCTTTAGGAGTTGCTTTCCAATTGAGCTCAGACTTTCGTTGATGTAGACCCGATTTTCGGAACATCTGGCCAATTTGAGATCTTTTGTGGTTCTATTCCTGAGGTGCTTCCTCGCTCTAAAAAATTAATCTCGTTTGCCTCTTCTAAAGAATTTAGCGATGATTTTCTTTGGCTCTTTACCTTGGCGGGCAACACTGTTATAGGACTGTTTCATGGGGAGCCGGTGACTAACAGAAGTGTCACTTTTTTCGATTTCTACTCCTATCATGCGCCCAACTTG
>JAOBYF010153220.1:0-10921 GCA_025403605.1 Parazoanthus darwini | reverse complement strand
GATCTAATAAAAGCCAAAAATAAACAAACTTAGAGTTTTAAATTATAATGGGGTGAAACTAATGTAGAGCGCGTTAAAGAGCAATTCATTCTACTCCTTGTTGGAATCGATAAAAACCAACTCGTGTTTTTTAACAAATGTGTACATGGCCATGCCGTAAACGCACTAGCTATTCTTGAATCATATTGGGCACATTCCCGACGACAAAACCTCTGCGGATTATAAGGAGGTGTTTGGAAAATTTAGCTTTTTAAAAGAATTGTAAAAACAGTTGATGGTTACAAATTACCTTTTCGGTACTCATTTCAATTATGTTGACTCTTCAATTTGCACGAAGTCTGAAAAGAACGAAGAAAAATAATAAGAATTGGAGACCTGAAAACCATAAGATGTTGCAGCGGACTATTTATCCCGCTGGCGCGTATTGACGCCTTTTCGCTGGTGTATCAAGCACGAATGCACTTCAACTAAATTATATCGCAAACTATCAAATGTATTCAGTTTTTTCTAATTAAGAAATGGACCATGCTTAGCGTGCGTCTATCGAGAGCACGAGAGAAAATTTTTAAGTGGCACAAGACGAAGCCGAGTGGTTCTCTGCAGACTCTACCTTCTCTCGTGCTTTCCCAGTTTCCCAAGTGCATCCGTAACTCGATAGACGCACAGCTATATCAACATGGACCATTTCATTTTGGAACATTGCCTCTTAATTCGTCTAGTAAGAAAAAAAAACACATGTTTTCAAGTGCGAGCCACTGTTAGTCGACCGGCTTGTTTTGGTATTTCATACTCAGTTTAGCAAAGTACGGTAGTTCCTCATCCATTTCTTGATCGTCTTGAATGTAGACGTTTTTAAACATAAGCAAAGGTTACTTTATAATTAGAGGAGTGAATAATATAATTGTACTAAGTAATTAACTAGTAAAAACTATTTCTTAATTTTGAATCAGGTTTGCGATGTTGAAAAATAGACTGTCTATGAACTTTTGAATTGTTATGCGTATGCGTAATAAAAGTACTACAACTGAATTGCAAACTTTTGTCGTGATTCTCAAGAAATAGCAATTCAGTTTATCAATATTTGGTTTTTTCATAGGTTGATATTGATATAAAAGTGGACTATAGGTTTCTTTAAAAACCTGATAATCAGTGGATTGATCATAAAGGTACTAGATTGAAACTTGAAATGTATGCGTTTACGCGAGCCTCCAATGACTCTTCCATTAGCTCTTGCATCACTATAATACCATTGGCAATATCTATTTTTATGCGTTTTCATCATTTGTTCGTATTTAAAACTGAGCTAGAACGAGTAACGCCAGTCATTTTTCTACCTCGAGACATTTTATAGGTTTTCAGTAACTGGTTCAAAATAAAAAGCGTTTTGCTTTATTAGTAATTAGTTCCTGGGAGAAAATATAATTTAAAGACAACTTACTTGGTAGCTATGAAGTCTTGTCAGTACTGACAAGAATGTGTCCTGCTCGATTTTAATCAAGTCCAGTTGCTTGAGCTAGCCGCCACTCTGGTTGAAGCTGTCGATATTTTGAAAGTACTTATGCGTTTTGACAAAACACAAATCATACTGTTTCCCTAACTTAAACCAATCACAACGCTTAATTATACGACCTCAACTATTTAAAAACTCAGTTACGAATAATAAACTATTGTAAACTAAAAAACAACACTGAAAAGCAAGAACAAGATATCAAAATAACCGGCAGATTAATTGTTTCTAAAGTCTTAATGTTAAGTTACAACCAAAAGAGCAAATACAGTTACTGAAATCGGCTATGGCGTAGTTAGAAATACAATCGATCATTACGAAACGGAGAAGCAAGTAATTTCACAAACCGTAGCAGACAAGGAACGTAAATACTTAAACAACAGATTACAAGATAATCCTGTTAAAAATCAACAAAATTGATACTTAAGGCGAGCAAATAATAGCGGACCAGTTCCGTTACTCAAAGCAATCGTTTACAATAACAGGTGAAGTGTACTGACAAATAAAGGCTTGAACAGTAAGTAAGAAACTTTAAGTCGACACACCACAAGCAATTAAGAGGAAGACTATCCGTTATGATTGTAAAATGATTATGATTAAGTATAACACAAATTTAGATTACCCTGATTAAGCCAATCAGCTGATACAATCTGCTGGTATTAACCGATAACCAGAAATATAAAATATAGATATAGTAGATTTGCAATAAAATTAAGTTAAAATGAGTATTTAAAAAAAAAAAAAGCAATTTTAAACAGAACAATAATAAAAGTCAAATGTAACAGTACAGTAATAAAAGTCAATAGTGTTGATACGTATTTAAAAGCAAACAAATATTCTGCAGGTGAACATAAGTGGATAGAGCAGCACAAACGCTTCTCTCCCTATGTTTACCACTAACATGTGGGGACAAAGGAACTTCTTGGCAGGCCTACTTTGGGATACAAAACCGTCTTAACCCACCTTAAGACGCAAATCCAAAATTTAGAATTTTGTTTTAAGCCGCCTTAAGCTATCTCACTGGCAAAACCCGAAATGGGAGTTTCCCTTAAGCAGGATTAAGCCGACATAAATGGCAAATCAAAAATTTAGAACTTCCCTTAAACCATCCTATAAAATTTAAAAAGCCCTTAAACCACCTTAACCATCCTTAACCCTCCTAAACCCGCCTCGATTAACCCGCAAATCCGAAACTGGAGTTTCCCTTAAGCTGCCTTCAGCTTGCCTTAAACAGCAAATTTAAAACTGATTTTTTTTCCCTTAAACTGACTTAACCCGACCGGCTTTAATCTGAAAAGCCACCTGTGAGAAATTTCCTCAGTATAACCGCCCTCAATTGCGAAGCGAAAAGGGTTAATTTTCCGTAGGACCCGTTATAAGGTATCCAGTAAGGGGGGCGGAGAGTATTTCATGCGATACGAAACATCTGCTCAACCATTTTTATCAAGTGTTCCACAGTTAAACAAATTATTAAGTGGTTTTACACACAGCATCTTATGTCTTGGGCCTGAAAACGGAATATTAGATTAGTAGCTACGAAACTGATGCGAGCTTTACCACTTAATTATGATAATGTCGTGTAAGAATTTGAAAACCCTTTTGAACAAGTTTTCGAATAACCTAGTATAAAAAATAATCACTAAGAATTAATGAAACATGGTCTTTAGAAGAAAATGAAGCTCAGCAAAACAGCAGTTCTATTTCTACTGAACAAACTTTGACGGCGTGTTTATTAATTGCAAAACACAGATAAATGTGATCTCTGAGAGAGCAAAGATAATATAAAATGGAGACCTAAGCTAAATCCTGTCATGTCATAAGACATGAAATGCAATCTTTAAGTTAGTATGGATACCCTAAAATTCGTGCAGACAAGGGACCGTGGATTTCAATGGATTTGGGTTTTTTTGAGAAAATGAATTGTTTGGTAAACGGATTTTTCTTAATTGAAATACATACGTTTATCAGTTCAAAACGAAACTCTAATCGTGTAAAGGTGAAGTTCAAGTGCTTAGAAAAAAGCATGGTGTTTCCAATGGACAGAGACGAAAACCTGTCTCATGAATCACTTTTGTCAGATTCTCATTTGCTTCTTCAGCCAAAGTAAAGCTAAGTTGTCAAATCTTAAGGGACACTAACAACAGGTGAACCGTCACTGAAAAGTTCAAATTAAACTCCTACATTTTCAAATCGGACCGCAGAACAACGGTATCATCTCCTTCAATTATATAAAAAAGATGTAATCGCTGTTTACATGAAACGCACCATTTTTAAATTTACTGGTATAAAACGTGCAGCACATGAGCCGGAGCAGTTTTAACACAAAATAGTGTTGAACTTAGGTTTGATTAAGAGAAACATGGCTTGTCCTGATCTTGTTTGTTTAAGCAGGAGAAAGACAAAATTGTTGACCAAGGTAGAGAATATTGTCTTCACGGCAATGATTCGATTTAATCGTAGTAACATATCGTAAAGACGATCTTTAAGAATATAAAGAGTTCAAAAAGTGCTACAAGTTGTGTGTTTGTAAATCGATACTCCTCCTTTTCAATCCCTTTGGCATTGACTTTCGCTTCTGATGAAATCTATACACGATAAAATAGAGCAAATGCATGCCACACTAGACTAGCAGCACGCAAAAAGAAACTTATCAGATACCCTCTTTAGCAAGTGAGGACAAGTTACCTTCAAAATTTCAACACGGTTCCAAATTCCCAAATCGTGAAATAAAATTGATGAAAACCTGAAGAAGTTTCCACGAAGTCCTCTCAGGCTGAAACACAAATTACACCTTTTAGATAAGTCTGTCTGATTATATTAAACCACAGGCAGCTAGGATTTGAATTCGACTTTGTTTACTCAACATACAGCTGCATTTTTACATTTCTGTCAATCCTAGTGGTGTACTACAAACTGGTTCAACTTGCTGTTTCTGTCTTTTTCTTACAATATTTAAACTGTTAAACGTATTTGCATTATTCTCAAAAATAACTTTTACTGTCTTCTACCACGTACTCTTCTTGAACTGTGTGTGTTTTTCCAACAGTTCATTTTGTTTACTCTCTTACACCAAGTATCTAATTCACAGGATGTAATAACGTATTTACGGAGTTTCCATTGTGCGTAAACATGCAAATCAACCCTTTTTGTGTCAATGTGCTTCCATCAAGTATCCGTTGGTCATTTGCGTCTTCCTCCCCCACGTTTCCGTCGGCGTGGTTCAGTTGTGTAACATTCTCCTAATTTTGGATGTTTTCCATTCAATTTGTTACGGCCAAGACATTTGCAAATCTCATGTGAAACATAACAATTGTTTTCTGTTTGACAAATTTACTCAATTTTAAAAATGAAGGTGTCGCCAAACTCTGATGGTAGATTTTTTACAAAATTTCTTTAAATGCTCCACATATAGTTCTATACAGATAAATGAAATAGACCGGGGGCTCTATAACTCATTCTTGAGTGTTAAATGCGGTGAGTAAATTGCTAAAAACTGGACGCCTCGTAGTGTAACTGATTGAGGGAAAATATTTTGAAGCAGTACGGTAGTTGATGCGTGGAAACGTTGTTGTAACACCATCCAGCAACAGCTGACAGTATTCTGTCTCGATACGCAGGAGAAGCGCTCGTAAAGTTTAGTGACACAAAGCAGTGAAAAACAGATTGAAGCCACCTTATTGCTCCTTGCCGTTGCTTCAGTATGAAAAACCGCTGAGTTTGTATCATGCATCTTGCAGCGACATTGCCTCTTGTAATTTAATCCCGTATTTTGTTTCTTGCTGTAATTATACCTCAAACTTTACATGTAGAACGTTTAGATTTCATCCCATATTTGTCTCCTACTCTCTATTGGTTATACCCCTGTTTTGAACAACAGAAGTATTTAAAGATTATTACTACTTAAATCCTAAAACAGCTGGCCTTTTCTTACATTTCAGGTTATTTTCTTTTCATAAACCGAACCTAGCAACACCAAGTGGGATAATTCTCCAAACATGAATAACTCTCTAAGAGGCAAGTACTTTAAATCAAATAAAAAATGATATTATAACATCGACGTCATGTGACGTCATAAGTTGGTGGTTTGATCAGTTTTCAGCCGGTGATGATCTTAAGTTTTTTTCTGAGCAACAAGTTCTATTTTTTGCTCAGTATCAAAACTGCTCAGAAAACTTCAACGTACACCTAGCTAATGCACGCACGACGGATTGCATTCAAAATTAAGAATATTGAAGAATATTGAAGACACAAATAATTTTGAGTTTAGTTTGTTACAAATTTGGGCTTTACGAGTTCGTGGAAACGACTCGATATTAAGTAAAAGATCGTTCGCTGCTTCCAAGTGCAGCTTCTTCCGCTGAAAATCCCGAAAAAAAAATCTTAAAGTTAACTGTGACATGCATGAATCATCTTGCATGCGGAGTTAGGTTGTACCGATCGAAACGAAACACACAATTGCATGACAAACCAAAAGGATACACTCTTTTTTTAAATTAAGAACAAACTTAAGGCTGAGTTTGTCCAAAAAATAGGAACGAAATAAGAACAAACTGAGGCAGAATCAAACATTTACGCAAGTGTGCAAAGTTGAACTGCAACTTTGTAGTTCAACTGAAGTTGAACTGCAACTTTGTAGTTCAATTGAGTACTCAGCTAACCGATAACGCTACCATGGCGTTCAAAAATAGTTTGTCTTGCAGAAGGCACTTCACAATTCTTGTGAAACAGTGCACAAACGCAACTTTACGAATTTTAGGCGAATTTAAACTTCAAAAAAATAGCCGTTAAGAACAAAAGAAGAACATTTTGAGACTGGAATTGCCACGAAAATAAGAACATTGAGTCTGAGCAAAATTTTACTGGTTCTTAATAAAAAAAAGTGTGTAACGAACTCGACAACAATGTCAGTCTTGCAAACAGTAGCTGGTATACAGTGTAATGTGTATTCAGATGAGGACTTAGTGGTTAGTTTGATGTTTGTTTTGATGTTTTAGTCACTCAGAACTTTACAGTTCTCCCAGTACTAGTTCGTTGAAACTTAATTTTTCACTTCATTTAAAATTACTCAATCAGCTTGAAATGTTTGCAATTCTAAATGCGGATTATACGGGTTTCCTTCTGGTATAAACTGCAACGACAGAAAACGACAGTTTTTATATTTTGATATGCTAATATTCCGCGAGTCAACATTTGCTGTAATTTTGCTTCGGCGTCAGCACTGACATTTTTGCATATGGAGTCTACAGACAATCAAATCTGACCACACCATGACGTGCCGGGGCGAGGGGCCTGCAAGCTCGCTCTGGTTCAAACTTTTTGAAACATTCTGAATGTCACACGATTTTATGCGCAACCGCCGTTAAGTTTTACGTTTTAGCCAGTCATTGTAATTACGCGGAAGTAAAATTCTTTAGATTGAAATAAAGTAAGGTTTGCTTAAATGAGATAAAAATGTTGCGAGCTCTACCTGTTGACTGTATTCATTGTGTTCAACTTCAAAGTGATGTCACAAAGTGTAAAGTGTAACAATCTGCTCTATAATTTAAATCACTATTACATTTGGTCATAGTTGTTAATCAGTATTTTATTCAACTCCAGTTGCTAATAAATCCACAAAATTAATATTTTTATGGAGTAAGTACGCATATACAAAATTATATGAGGTTTAAAAATTGACTTGGAAAATTATAAAACACAAACATTACCCTAAACGGCGCCATAAGCTACGTTCAGGGGAAGGGACTCCCCTCAATTGGCTATACGGTATGTGCGCATGCCACCCTGAAGGGTTTGGTGTTCGTGCCTATTTGGTCAGAAAAGGATATACATTTGTCTGAGTAGTCTGGAAAATGGTTTACATTTGTCTGAGTAGTCCGGAAAAGGGTGTACGTTTGTCTGATTAGTCTGGAGAAGGGATGTTTGTCTGAGAAGTCTGGAAAAGGGTGTACATTTGAGTAGTCTGGAAAAGGGTTTACATCTGAGTAGTCTGGAAAAAGATGTACGTTTGAGCAGTCTGGAAGAGGGTGTACATTTGTCTGAGTAGTCTGGAAAAGAGTGTACGTTTGTCTGATTAGTTTGGAAAGGGATGTACAATTCAGTAGTCTGGAAAAGGGTGCACGTTTTCCTGAGTAGTCTGGAAAAGGGTGTACATTTGTCTGAGTAGTCTGGAAAAGAGTGTACGTTTGTCTGATTAGTTTGGAAAAGGGTGTACATTTGAGTAGTCTAGAAAAGGGTCTACTTGCACTTGTCTGAGTAGTCTGGAAAAAGGTGTACATTTTGTCTGAGTAGTCTGGAAAAGGGTGTACTTTTTGTCTGAGTAGCCTGGAAAAGGGTAGAGTTTTCGCAAAGAGACTGTAAACCAGAAACTTTTTAAAAAAGATTTTTCTAAAGTTTTACTATCGTGGATCGCCACTTCGCGGACTCCAGGATATTTGGTAAGAAAACTATGGACTGGGTTACATGCACGATGCTTCTTATTGGCCCGTTTAAAGTTGTGTGCATTTGATCTTGTCTGAAATAGAGTATCGATGTCTTCAAAAATACGGTACTGAAATAGGGGTAGGCTTTAATGGCTTGGGCGGCACACTCCACCCAAAAATATGGTTAAGTATTTCCCCCGGAAGCTGTGTACAACGAACGCCTTTACGACCGGTAAAAGGAAAAGGAACACGTGCTATTGATCTCTTGCTCGAAAGCCTCCCATTTTTCCACATAGGTTTTAACTCCATTCAGCGACGTCAGAGCCGAGTTTTCCTCCCACTGTCCCGTCCACTGCACCAGATCCAGCGTTATGGTCTCTTGAACACAGCGGCCGATTGGGTTACCACTTATCTTGACCTCTGTGCTATCATCAGGATTGCAGATGAGCCCGTTGAGGTACTCGGGGAAGCGCTTCGGGCTCGCAGGTAGACGTGTAAGGGTAGGGCACACTCCGCAAGGGCGCGACATGACGCTCTCCAAAGTGGACCATCGAGGCAAGCAGTTTTTAGTGACGGTTTTGACTTCGCCATATGCCAGGTCATCATCTCTCTTTTGTCTTTCACTCTCGATGTTTTGCTCTGCTGTGGTGAAGAACGCCTTCTCTGCACTGTTCAAATTAATCTTGCCTCTCTGATTATCATCACGGCGCCATTTGTATGTGTTAAAGAGCTCTTCTATCACCTGATCTACCTCTGACAAAATCTTTCTTTGTTCTTTGTTTGCGGGTTTAGCAGCCCTGTGGGGTCGTCTTGCGAGGTCTGGGAAGCGTCTTGCTTCTTCTCGGTTAACAGCCAGATAGTTCTTATTAAAAGTGCCCGAGCAATTCATTTTGTTCAGGAGTTCATCTTCTGAGTAACGCTTGCAGATACACACTGACCTTCCTTTTGATTTTACGCCGTATTCCGACTCTTTAGCCTTGACCTGATCACACGGGTGGCTTTTGCCGGTGTTTTTGAGTTCGTTATAGAACTTGACCCTTTTTTTATTCGCCCTCTTTGCTTCTGGCTGCACTTGTAGCGACAGGACTGCCATGGCAACCATAACAAGTGAAAATAACAGAATCTAGAAACAATGAAAGGTAGAGGAAAAAATACTGCGGCAACACAACACAACTTCAATTCGACGTATTGCATGCAATAAAACAATACAGGGTTTTCAACTAACTAACCCTATTGTACCTGGGCTTTTCGGTGGTTGCCGGGCCTGAAGGGGGGGAGGAAAGTGCCCGCAGCCCATTACCCTGAAACTATTCATTATATCGGAATGGAATTTGGTAGACTAATAGATAATCGCAAACCAATTAATTTGTTGTAACTTAATTGACACGTGACGCCATAATGACGTCATAAATGTAAAAATTATCGCGTTTCTATCAAATTTTACTGATCGGAAACAAAAACATTTAGGACGTTCCGGTCTTCAAAATAAGACAAATAAATGTTATCAAAAGCTAATAAGACTACGCTTTTAGTATAAATTACAGTATTTAAAAAATTCAGTTCGTCAAAGTATGTTTTTTGAGGAAGTTTCAATGTTCAAATCTCGCAATAGCTCTTAAACTGCAATATTATTATTTTGTTCAAAATAACTGTTTTAAATGTTATTAATCATTTTATGCGTTTTTCTCAACGGATTAAAACAAGGATTTACCAGAAACACTGCCAAAATTTGACACAGTGCAAAACATATGGCCGCCATCTTTGATTTCATAAAATGGTATTGCGCAATACCTATGACGTCACATATCACATGCAAAGCTACCTATGTTTCAAGATTGTCTCATAATTTACCTCAAGACTAAGAATTATCAGTTATTTGAAATATTTTTTTAAAATTTGCAAAAAATATTAAGAAAGTCAAAAGACTCAATTTATTTCTAAAATTGTGTTTTCCAATAAATTTTAGAAAGCATATCAAACACAGAGAAAAACAGGAGCATAAAAGTAGTAAAGCGGATCAGGAAAACTTGGAGAGGATCAACATAGTCTATTGGATTCTCTGCAACGGATTTTGAAACAGGTTTTCAGTAGGAGGTCGCTGCAAACATTAGAATCAGAAAGATGGCGGACAGCCGTTCAAAACAAACATATCTTGATTATAACTTGATTACTTTTAAAAATGCCTTGGTAAAATACATGTTAATTTCTCGTTTAAATCAAGCGGCATTCACTATTCTACAAACAATACGTTATTGTTAATAAAGTAACTTTTGCTTCTTTTCTAGGTTTTTAACGGGAACACCGACGTAAACACAGTCGTGAAGAACATGCTACCGCTGCCCAAAAGAGCCCGCTACATTCGCTTCATACCAATAGCATATAAGAAATGGCCTTGTCTAAGGGTGGACATTTATGGCTAACTCCACTGTGTCTGACTGTGTTTGGTATAGTGTCAACTTTTGATAGATGTTATATGTACTTTACAACGGGTAGACAATCATTGTGTTCAGAAGTTGTGAAAGTGATACAATAACAAAGAGTGTTCGGTAGAACGTTGAATTGTAACATGGCAGATAATCATTATTTTTAAAAGACGATGAAAGTAGTTCAATAACAATGGGTGCTTGGTAGAACGTGGTTTGCAACATGGCAGAGAATCAATTTTCTTAGTAGATGAGAAAGTAATTGCAGTAATAGAAGGTACTGGGTAGAACCTGGACTTGTAACATGGCAGAGGACCATTGTTTTCAGCAGACAAAAAAGTAGTTCAATAAAAAAGGGTGTTGGGTATAACTTGGTCTTGTCCCTGAGTGTATCATTCTCGTGTTCTGTTTAAGTTATCTCGCTTTGTGTACAAAGCTATTTGTCTCTACATTTGAAAACCTCGCAGTATCTCAGTAAATTCAAACTTATACCGTTCTGAGTGAAGTGAAAGTATCAAGGGTTTGAGCATCAAATTATCTCGCAACTGAATCTCTAGTGGATTTCTTGCCAT
>JAOBYF010153109.1:0-10922 GCA_025403605.1 Parazoanthus darwini | reverse complement strand
CTAGCAACATGACTGGCCATGGAAGGTTTTGTCCGGTCATTTAGTCATTCTGTCCGGACACTGTCCGTTGACCGGCCTTTATTTTAAGCCCTGCAATAGCTATATGCTTGATTTGTATTTCGTGTAATTCTCATTTTTTCTTGGAATAGATGTATGCTGGATTTAAGTTTTATAGGTCTTTAAATAATTCTTGGAATAGTAATTTGTCGGGTTAGTAATCTGTAGATCTCAATCTTTTTTGGAATAACTGTATGCTGGGTTTGTTTTTCTGTAACTCGGTCCTAAGAGAAATTACATAGGAAGGTGGCTTCGAAGGCTCGTTAACTAAATAATTCATGTTTTTCTGAAGGCAAGAACTGTAACGACTGAGCTATCATGAACTAGTTGATTTTATTTATAATTTAGTGTTGAACATTGATTTGTTAGCGTTTTATTATTGCTGCATTGTCTACTTTTTATCTAACGGTCAACTCGATTTTTCACAAGCTTGTAAGCGCAGACTCCGGAAATGAGTTTTAATAATAGGTAAATTTTAACGTTTTTCTTTTTCTCAGTATTAAAAGGCCTTCTTGGCCCATTAAGCTCTTACCAAAAGTACAAAATTATGGTAAGTTTCACTTTAGCGATTTTGTCTTAATTGCGACTACTTCCCAAAATACATTGTTCTTAGGCTTGGCAGTTTTCCTTTGCAGGGTACCATCAATATCTCATTTCCAGTCGCCATGTGAAGGAAAGTGAGCATGGAAAATTCACATACATCTCGCATGACATCGATGACGACAAGCCCGTCCAAGTGCATTTGATCGGCGCGGTCGGCAAACGAGACCCACTCAAGGGGTTACAGCGCTTGTACTTCAAGATCGACGGCAGTGATCAAATCGTGGCAATTTACGATGAGAATGAGGATTATTCTGTTGTGCGGAAGAACTAAAGCAGTTCTTTTCGACCGCACGAACTCTTCTTAAACAATTACAATTAACCTATATATAAACAATATGAGTTGGTATCCAGTAGATTTTTGAATTGTTTTTTTAGCATATGCTTGTGAAGTTTCAGTTATGAGGTAACACAAACCGGATACGTAATTCGTTTCAACGTTTCGATTAGAATTAAGACCTTGATCAAGGGTAAAGATCTCGAACATGCCTTTTCCTCACTTAATGGGAACACTAACTAGCTCTCCTATGAATTATACAGCCGCAGTCCATGCAGTTTTGACCATGTGATGTTGTCCTTCTGCAAGACATTTTGTTCAAGTTGCTCCAGTCACATTTGCTGGACGAATGAGTACTACATGTAGCTTCTGCTAGGGGCTCATCTGCGATGGAACGTGACACCCGTCCAGGGGGGTTGCGTTTTCTCACCAACTTAATACCAGAGAAGCTGGTGATATTGGTGCTGGCCCTGTAAGTTACTGGGCTCGCAAGAGGATCAAATCGATATAATGTCGCTATTTTTCAAAGAAATTTCTTTTAAGTTGTCATTTACCATTGTTGGCTTTTGATGAAGACCAGCTCGTTCCTTGAATCAGATTGTCAGTTTTAACCGAAACGCCGGAAACATGTTTTGATATTAAAAGATTAAACACCACATAAACGTGAAACGGCAAACGGCAGAAATAATCTCGCAACTAAATCAGTTTTCTGTTGGACTAGACTGCATAACAGTCCATTTTTTCTCCAAAACAACCTATTTCCCATTCTTCAGAGGAGATACAGAATGTTGTCCAGTCTTAGCAAACGTCACAGCAAAGAATTTTGTGTCTCATTTCCAATCCTGGCGTTTGCCGTCTCACGACGTATGTGATACTTAATCTCTCTGTTATAAAAATTTCCCGAGGAGGGTGGGGTACTCCCTATAGTAGTAGGTCGGGCTAATGAAGGGTGCTCGTCGGAAAATCAGAACTGAAAAAATACCCCCAAAAATACATTACCTCGATAGTTTTCTTCCCCGCTGAAAATACCTTTACTAACTCGAAACACTCTAAACCAGAACTGAGGAAAAACAATCGTGGATAAAGGACATGGACTGGGCAGTCTTTTGACTTTGTTCGCTTGACAAATCGATTAAAGATTGGGCCAGGTCCTAATCTTGCGACTGGATCATCAGAGTCTTCTTGACACTCCATTTGTGCCAAAGCAAAACCCCCCAAAATACCTGAAACGCGAAATTCAACTCCTTAAAATATGACGGGCACCCCAAACCTCGTACTATGGGAGTACCCCTCTGGTAAAATTTGTCTTTATAGCTTTTGACTAAATCAACCGATAACTTTTAGTTGTACTACGTTTCACATTATCATCTTCTTTTGAAAAACGTAGGTTCTTCAAATAAATCAAAGGAAGATATAAACTGATATAGGTATACTGTAAGGTATTGACGTAGGTATTATTTTTAATATATTTCCAAGCAACACAGTTGTCAAAGAACCTTTTTTTCCCGTCTGATTTAAGCTTGTACCACCATTAGCGGATTTCACGAGTGTTTGGGGGGATTTTTCGTTTTGAAAACAAAAAATTTTAACGATTTGACACATATATACTAATATAGCGCGTGTCAAGAAAATGAAGAATTTTCAGTTGAAAATCGCAATTCTTTTGAGTAAATGATTTATTTTAATTTAATAGTTATTTAATTTAGTTCTTCGGTTGAATAAAATTCTAAGATTTACAACGTGTATATTAGTAATCATCATTGCTCGTTTCCGTCCTTCTTTTGTACATTTCCCTCGTTTATTTATACACCACATATCATTTACTATTGGTTTCTCCAATAAAACGGTTCAGCATCCTATAATGCCGGGGAAACATTTTGACAGGTAAGATTTCCCTCGATAAAGTCGTATCGCTCGAGCTAATACAACGCAAAAGTAGAAAAATAATATTTCTGCAACAAAGAGCGCTAATACTAGACCGGCAAACAAACAAACAGACAGACAGACACATATATAGCTAGGACTTGAAGTTGATCCAGCAGCTGTTCTTAGATGGTAACAGCTTGTACAATTTATAGCCCTCTTCCTTGAATGCTTAGCTTTTCTGAAGAATTTGGGTGTTTCCTTCTTTTCCTGAGAATGGACAGATTATTGGCATCAAGTACTTTGTACGAGTGGCTTGGGAATACAATCCGGAGAGGGCGCTTCTGCAGCCTCTCCAGGTCCTTAGATAAATACTGGCCCTGAACGAGTCTGACAAGTTTGGAAATTGGAAATTTCATGAAATGTTGTATATTTAAACAGTACTTGCGGGTGGCATAGCAGAAAGTGTGCATCAAATCCAAAAGGCAAAGGGAGAGTAATTTTTATGAAAAGAAAGTGTGCCTCAGTTGTTGATGGCCATTTAAATTGTAATCTTCGTTTGGATTTTTTGTTCAAAAGAGCTCGAGGCTTGTTTCAATCTCACTGGGTCACAAACTAAAACTTTCACTAGTATTTGTATTATTTTATTTAATATATTGGGTTTCGTTAAGGAATAAAACAAACAAACAAATAATAACTTGTGACTGCTGAGGAAACGATTGACGTGTTTCCCCTACGTGTGCCTAAGCTTCAACGCGGAAACTTTAACTAGCAAAAGTAAAAAAACTGATCCGAGTTTTGAACAGAGTTTCAGCAACTTTCGGAAACTTCCAATCAGTTAATTGCATCGCTTGAAACCTATCTGAAGGTTTAATTTAAAAATAATATAAGCTACTACACGGGTTTACATAAATAACAGAGTTATACAGTTCCTAACATCAAAAGTTCACAATTCGTAAACCTGCAGATTGCGTTCTTTACAAGCAACAACGTTTTTGCAGTGCTATGAAAGAAACGATTGACGTGTTTCAACTGACTTATTTGACGTAAACCATATTCAAGTAGTGATTGAAGTTCCGCTATACTGAAAGAAAGCAGCTGAAAAAAGTTATTTTACTAATCGATGAACAAGGATAGTTTCAGAGGGACTCTCCATAGTAAAGAATAATTCATAAAAAGTTAACAAAATCTGTTAACTTGAGTCTAAACCAAACTCTAAAACTACGAGTTAATTATTAAAGTCTAGAGTTATTTATTTGTCTAGTATAGGAAAAACGTTTTCACTAACAAAATTTCTGTAACTTTACAACAACAACAACACCAGTAACAACAAAAATAACAACAAAAATAACAACAATAACAACAAACTTGATTTGGATACTCGTAGTCGAGCTTTACAATTTAAATGCGGAACCACCGAACCTTAAGGAATATTGTTCAATGTGTTTTCTTATTAAAGCACGCTGCAGGTTCTTTGTGATTGTATACCGTTTTCTTAGCTTGTCTTTTCCCAAACAAACTCTAGCTGCTGCTCAAAGACTATAAAAAAATACAAGGAAAAGTCGGGTCCATAGAACATGCATATTATATATTAGCTTTTTAGGGATCATGACTGAATCTTAAGACTACGGAGTTGAGGAACTGCATGTTTATCAGTATCATGACTGTCAATCAGTCATATGGTAATTATAGTTGGAATATACCAGTAAATTAGTTGGCGAGTTAAGTATATCGACCACTTTCAATAACATGTTGTTTAATTGCAGTATAAATTCTAAAAGCTATGTTTATAAATTCTAAGTATAGAAACATATAATTGTTAATGATGTCAACATTCTATTCCAAAAACTACTTTGTACGTTTAACTTACAAGTAGAGAAACCACAATTGTGTTATTCAAATAGATGCATTACGTGATCTTTGTAACGAATCAACGCGTTTAAGTGATGCCAATAAGCTTGGCAGTTTACTTATTGTACCTCAGACATCAAGAGATGGAGATCAATAGCAAGGAGAGTCAAGTTTAGCAATTTCGTGCATTAGCAAAACAGGTGAGTTGAAGAATAATATGTTTAATTAACTCTATAGTCCTTCCACAAAACTACTAAAATTTTGGTGCTAGGTTTTAGTCTTTTCTACAATTTCAGAAAAGAAACTATAACCTCTTAAGCTTTAAAATATGTCTTACAGTTTGCTTCAAAGTTTCCCCCAATAATTTTTCAGTAGGTTTATGTGTTTGATCTGTACTTGCTGACAACAAAATAAATAATGGTGAAATGGAAAGTTACAGCCATCAGCCATCAGCGCGACAATAGCTTTAGGCTGGTTAAGTGTCGGCCACATACGTTTTTCAAAATACCTGTGGCTACAGAAAAACAAAACAGTTGTCGACTGTGAAAACAGACTTCTGACTTGCTGTGTGTTGCCCGTGGAGAACGATACAAGTTGGTTGAAGGTGGAAATAAAATGAGTTACTCAAGTTGAAGTACTATAAAAAATCTAGTCATTGACGGGAATGGAACACAGTACCCCCTGATTGGCGGTCAGAAACTCTACCCACTGAACAGCAGAGACTCCTATAAGGTGCCGAGACATTTAATATGTTCTAGTAAGTTATCTAGAACAACTGTTTCCCAGGTATTTTCCAGCTGTTTTCCGGTTATTTCTTATCTGTCTCAGCTACTAGACTTGCCGCCGGAGTGAAGAAATCCAAACATATCCATCCACTTCTCATTAATCTCCGCCGGCTTCCTACTCTATCCTACACTCTTTCCTTTATAAGAACCAGTAAATTTGGCCGAGGCCGGCTCATTATTCTTAATTTTTTAGCGATTTGAGCCTCGAACTGTTCTTAAATTGTTCTTATTTCTATATGCATGTGGTCTAAATCGAATAAAAACTAAGCTTATGGTATTGCAATACATGTAATGGAAAACAAATTGCTTTGCGGGTGTATTTTTGATCCATTCATCCTCGCGGATTTAATTCATGATCGAGGCTCAGTAAAGTTTAAGAAAATTAAGCTATCGAGGCCAAGCCTCAGCTTGTCCTTATTTTGGCCAGTCCGAGTCTCGTTATTCTTATAAAGTTGTTCTTATATAAAAAAGCGTGTACTGAACAATATCATTAACAGCAGTTATATCTTCAAGCTGCTTATGTATAGTAGACTTCAAAGCTCTCAATGGTCTTTCTCCTGAATACGCCATGAAACTTCCTTCACCACTACAGTCCTGCTCGCGCTCTATGCTCAAGTAACTCTAACCACAAGACTGTCCATAAATCAAGAAAAAAAACCTGTGGCGATAACTGTTTCTCTTCTACCGCTCCGAGATTTTGGAATGCCTTACCGAATTCTATTAAGCTCTCTCTTTGGGTGGATGTTTTAAAAGCAAGGTCAAGACACATCTTGTCAACTTAGCTATTGATTTATTATTGAAAACTTTAAACACCTTCGCGAACTATTGTTTTTAGCAAATTTGTATTGTAAAATGTATTAGACTCTTTGTCATAAATAATATCTGCTTTGCAGCTCCACATCTCAACCTTCTATGCAAACAGACAACTATAGTAGTTTTGTAAATTTGTTATCTTGATATTGAACTAATGCCAATTCAGACTTGCCACTTGAAATTAAATCAACATGTCATGAAGTACTCACTCCTGAGGTTTGAAGCTGTCCTTACTAAATATAATCATTCTTATATTGTTTGTTCTTAGAAAAAAACCTTCATAACCGAAGAACCTTTTGGTAGATTCTTTACTCTCGAGTTTTACTTTTGACAAGTTCACAAAAGGTGCATATATACTTATGAGGTTTTTTAGATCAACGAGCAAACATGGATTTATGTGCTTCATTTGATGATTCTGATTTTTTCCAACTGGCATGGTTTGGGAAAGAGCAGCATACGCTGTCATAAGATTCATAAACGTTACCATTCACAAAAGAAAACCTCAAAAACACATAAAGAATTAAACTTGTACTGAAATAAAGTTGCGAGACAGTGGAAGTTTCTAAAATAACTGAATTGGTGATTCTATCGATAACATTAAACGATATATACAGCGTCAAGACTTCAATTTTTCGAAAACAAACAAGTTTGTAAAAAGTCTCTTATTGGTAAACAATTGTGTTAAGACTAGAAGTAGAAGGCATTTAAAGGCTGTGTATTTAAACAATACTAAGCATTACAACCTTGAGTTTCTTTTCTCTGCAAAACCTGCGACTTAGATAATAAACACATTTAACTCAGAATAACTAAATCTTTAAACAATGCAATCCTTCCTTCATATGAAACAATGAAATTCAACCATCAAACAAACTAACCCCGCACACTTAAAAACCTTGGCTCTTATAATAAACACTCAACAGAGCCGTGACGTATGATACACGGAAGACTGTTTCCGTGACTGTTAACACATACTGTCAGCTTAAACCAAGTAGTAACAACTAAATACAGTCACAAATAACAGAACAAAAACAAAACATAGAATAACAAAATCTGAATTTATTTTCTTTGTATGTTAGACCTATATGATAGGAATGTTCATGCCAGCACTGACATGTGTGGGGCCATAGTCAGTGAGACATGAAGCATTTTTAGTCCACGGTTCTGGCGTTTTCCTAATTTTCTCGAGGACGGCTACTGAAATAGCTAAATTTAAGGGAAAATTAGCGAATAGTCAATTCTGCAAATGGTATAAAGAAACACCACTTTAAAATTGATTAGCGAGGCAAAAAGTTTCTGTTTTAGATTTACTGCAGGTTAAGAAATCGTTAAAGGTAAAATACTTTGGGTCCGTTTCTTAATATTGCCCAATTTCAAAATCAAAAGCTTGCGTTCAAAATTAAATCAAATCATGCCATATCTATAGCTAACGGAGCAATACGTCCGTCTTTACACCATTTGAGGTTGCAGTATCCGTATACTTAACTGTAATAAAGTTGGTGCGTGATGAACACCACGACATATAGTTAGACTCCGGTTGTCAGACAATTTTTTCTATGATAATAGTTTGACTATAAAACGCGTCATTCAAACACACTTAATCGAAGACGTTAATCTCGTTTGACGTTACTATCGTTTACCTGGTTTTCCGTTTTTATATTAGACTCAAGAGCACAAGAACGTCTAAAAAAGCCCTTAATATGAGTGAGAACACTTAATTGCCAACAAAAACTCTAATTTCTTGATGATAGTTATTGAACGCAATATACTGATAGGTCTGGATTCGAAAGAATAACTTAGAGGAGAGCGAGATGCGATTCGGTTGCCCCAGGGCTTGTTTGTTAGTAAAAATAGCCAGGGCGTTCTACAATTAAGTACCTCCAATATTTTCTCTTCTAAATCTTTTCTTCTCATGTAGTATATTACCCATCCGCCAGTCAGGCGCATAAGGAAGGATTACTGATACGGCAAAAGTAGAATAGACGAAATGAATGGACAGACTACCCAAGAGATTGGGTTACAAAAAGAACATTTTCCAGACAACGAAGGTAGGCTTTTGAGGAGTAGAAAATAAATAAAAGAAGAAAAAATGAAAAATATTGATATGTGCTAAATAAATTATCTCATCGTTAAACAATATTAGCTGTACTATACCATAATATTACCAGTTGATAATTTCAATTTGAAACTCATTTCGTTTTATTTTCTTGTACCGTTTCATTTTATTGTAAAATGTTTTCAAATTTTGGATGAATGCCTTGTTTGGAGCCCAGCTCTGTTGTATGCCTCATTATCATTCGTGATGGAAGTAAACGAATAAACAAATATATCAATAAATCAATAAGTCTCATAACCTTATAAGACAAGTACCTCTTTTAGTTGGTGAAGTGGAACAAGCAGCTGATTGTGAAGGAACCGAAGAACATAATTTATCACTCGCTGAGCATATTGGAATAGGAAGTGTTAACAGTGGCTTCACACCGTTTGAAATTATTGTTCAAGGTATTGTTGGACTTATAAATAGTATATGTACTGCATTGCATTGCATTGCATCGCGCTTAATTGGTCAGTAGTTTAGCTAATATGTTTTTCTTGGCTCAGAGAATGAGATGAAAAAGTGGGAGATATTAACCTTCTCCGCTTCGAAGTCCTCTTGGCCTATATCTGTGCCGCAGAGCGATTAATCATAAGCCACTGGCTTGGGAGAATGCCGGCAACCACTCCCAGCGCAACGACGTTAAACAAAGTTTAGTTTAGTTTAGTATAAAGAGTATACTTACTACATACTATCTGACTATGAGTTGATACGCAGATTGTCTTTTTCTAATGACATTCGTTTGTGTTATTGACAACCGTTACAATTTTCTCAGATGGTGGGCTGGACTCGGAACTGGAACCGCAATTAGATCTTGGAGCTGGAGGATACGGAGAAATCGTACCAACAATTTTAACAGAAACACAGAAGAGCGATGAAAGACCTTTGGTAACTTTAACTTTTGACAATCTCACCTTGGCAAATAAACTCACGTGTAAGCAAGCAGGCTGCTATTCATGCTCTGCAGCTACAGATGGGTCTGTTGAGGATTTATCTGCCGAGAAGCCTGCCTACAGATTACAAAATGTCAGCGGTGTCGTTCGTTCGGGTGAGATACTTGCCATTATGGGGAGTTCCGGAGCAGGAAAATCGACATTAATGGACATTCTATCGGGAGTCAAGAGACATAATTCAAGCGTCTTCAGCGGAGATGTTTTTGTTACCAAGACAGAATGTAAGCACTGCAACTCCCGCATGAAGGGACGATCTGTCATTGGGTACGTAACACAGGAGTCAGTTCTAATGCCCACACAGACAGTGGAAGAAACACTCTGGACGCATGCTCAGTTGAGATTTCCTCAAGAAACAAGCAGGATGGAGAAGGAAGCTCATATTTGGAGGGTGATGAAACAGATGGGGCTAACACACGTCAAAGATGTGAGGTACGAAATGTATATTTATAATTAGTAACTGTTTACTTATATACTTTCTTGGTTTGTTTGCTTGTTTATTTGTGATTACTGATCAAACCTTTAAAACAGTACCGATACGGGATCATTATCATTTAGACCATGGCAATCGCAATACTATAAAGGTTTTCTGACTAAAGTATTTTTATGCTAAGCTTAGATGAGATTTTATGCTAAATCCGCTGTGACTTTAGCCAGACCGCCAGGTAAAATGGCTTCACTCCTTTTGGTATCCAACCAATAGTCGCCCCACTTTTAGTACGTATAGATCACACGCCACTGCTAACTAACCTAAAATGTTCTACATAAGTATAAACCGTGCACTTAACAATCACGTTACAACTTGCAAGATATATCATAAGATGTTGTATAACGACGTGGAAATTAGGAAATCCCATTAACAAGGTAAAAAGATAGCACATGCATGTGCGACTAAAGATTTTAAAAGAGTATGGAAAATGCCAAGCACAAAGATTCAGCTTGTGAAACTCAATCAAAATGTGGATAGTTTGCATTACAGACTGTTTGTCTTATCAGGGTTGGCAGTCAGGATCGAAGAGGAATTTCTGGTGGTGAGAAGAAAAGACTTCAGATTGCCGTGGAGCTTCTACAAAATCCGGATATCCTATTCCTAGATGAGCCAACCTCTGGACTCGATAGCCAAACTTCAGAAAAACTGTTAAACACTTTGAGATTAGTCGCAGATCAAGATGTTGCCATTGTGTGCACAATCCATCAACCAAGATACTCAATCTTCTACAAACTGGATAACCTGTTGCTTCTCACCAAGGGAATGATGATGTACTTTGGACCGGCAACGGAAGCCGCACAATACTTTTCCAGACAAGGGTATGAGTGCCCACGGGATGAAAATCCAGCGGACTTCATTATTGATGTAACTACCCTTGGTGGAAAAATTGGTAATCAACAACCTTTTGTACCAACAATGTCTGAAGTTGAACTGAAGGTAAATGGAGGAGCTGAGCGATAATAGTTTTCTGTTGAACCTGTATTACTCTGTGATGCTTGAATAGAAACGTTTCTTCTTACGTAAACTAAAAAGTTCAAGTCGGTGTAGATAAGCTATACTTTATACAATACAATACTTTATTTATTTCATTTCAAACGGTTATTACAAAATCCTTACCCGCAGTTAGCATAGCTAATCGAGGCGG
>JAOBYF010152998.1:0-10923 GCA_025403605.1 Parazoanthus darwini | reverse complement strand
TGGAGTCGTCTTCTTCAACTTTCCGTTCCAGGATTCGGAACTTCCTTCTGCATCTCTCACAATCTAGTTTGCTTCCCATGCAGTGTGCCAACTTGCTGGTCTTGAGTGAGAAATGACAGATTGGGGTTTGTATACGTGCCCTGTTCGGAGAACAGCTGTACTCTCAAACAAGACTTATGGCATTTCATTGATTAAATAAGAGACGCACGGTGACAATGGATAGAAGCGGTAGAAAGCAAACTCTTTTGAAAGAAAACTTCGGTATCTCTTTCGAACTTCTTACTTTGCCTAAATGTCTGAAAAGCTGCAATCTTATACCTTTGCTATTAAAGACTACAGCAATTCAGGTTCTTCATTGGGGAGTTCAGAAAAGCATCTGTTGTTCATTTTCACTCCGCTTTGCTCTATTTAGCTGCAGATAAATGAACTATAACGTGGTGCCTGTCAACATAATACTACAGCAATTAAACTTCTTCATGGGGAGTTCAGGAAAGCATATACTGTCCATTTTCACTCCGCTTTGCTACTTAGCTGCAGACAAATGAACTTTAACGTGGTGCCTGCCAACATAATAATACTAGCAATAATAACAGGAGGATAAACTATCAAGATTAGGCATAGCTTTTAAAATATTGTTGTTTTAGACGAGGCATTGCTTCTCTGTATTTATAACTAGGTTGAAATGCATGCGACGTTTCTTCTTTCTGATTTTACGTTGGCGGAAAAAGGCTGAGAATTTAACACTCAAAACTGTAATGAACAAACACTGCAGTTTCCTTAACAGCGAGATCTATTTTTCGTTCATTCATTGAAAGCGACTAGATCTGCATTTCGAAGTATACAATTACACTATTAAGGCTCCATTTTCACCCACAATGCACTGCGGGTGTTACTGCTTTGGTTTGTTGCTAGCAGTCTTCACAGAGCCTTAGATTTTTGAAGTTACAGTAAAATGTAACTGTTTTGTCTCATTTGTGATGTCAACGTGGAGGCTCTTCCACAACTGTTTTCTAAAGCACAAAGTTTACTCTATCATCTAAAAACAAAATAGTCAGACTATCTGGTTTCTTTCAGTCTCGAAACGGATACTTTCACTTCCACCAATCAACAAACACTTTAAAACACCACTCACCTGTTCGGATGGTTGTACCGCTGACCAAAATAAATACGGTCAGGTTCCTCGTCACTGGACAGATCTGCACCAAAGCCTTTAAAAGCGTCGTCTTTTAAAAAAAATGAAAACATTTGTTACAACTAAATGAAACGTTTCAAAAGGTAGATAGTTGAAGAGGCGGTGATAAGTTTACTGTGGCTCGTAATTCATTTTTAGGATACTGGACTGCTGAAGTCTATAAATGAAACGGATTTCATAGTGACGATGTCTTTGATGACATCGGCTTTGGCCTACAGTAAACCGAACTGGTTTGGGCTGTCGAAGTCTGCAGTAGTTTCAAACGAACGTTTAGTTGTTTAAGATATATTCTAAAGTTTGATCTAGACCTTGAGTAAATGGACCGTCCATTATTTGTCATTATTTCACTACTTATAAATCAGCATTAGCGAATCTAGCACTGACATAAAAGAGGCAGTAATAAGCTTAAGAGAGGAATTTTTATCTTTATTTTTGTCTTACAAGTGTTTCTCAAGCTGCCTGATATTAAGTAGAACAAAGAAACTCCACTAGACAAAGGACTGATGCAACACGATTTCAGACTAAGCAATGATGAACGACGCCACAGGAATACAAATGTGGAAGCACAGAAACAATTATTCCACTTACAAAAACTTCATACGTTTCAGGATGTAATTCTATCATCCTAAATACTGGACGACAAAAGATAATACTAGTACTTATCTACTAACATTTTGGCTTATTTGAATTGTTCAATGCGTATCGCCTATTTTTATGTATTAGCTGGTACGAGTGGATCTGTTTGTAGTGATTTTTTTATTACGGATTTGCATACAGCACTTCTATTTATTAGCATTTCGGTTCAATCTCAAAACTTGATCGAATGCACGGTTTTGTAGTATCCTAACTACTATTTGAACGAGACCTTACTTTAGCGAGTTTAGAACTCTTGACAGTAAACTTCCAAAATAAACTATCAGAGTATTTACTAAAGTTGGCCTATTTTTTCAGAAAGAGAAACCCAAAGTTCAAAATCTCGCGCACCATGTTTCTTAAATCAGCAATTTCCAAGTTCTGTTCCCAGTTCCTACCTTGAAAATGATGTTGTATAATAGATGTGCTTTGTTTCTCTCTTGTGTTTGCTTTAGGAACTACCAACATTTTATTAAGTGTAAAACTGCGTAGCACTACACAGACAAGTTCGTAACGACCAAAGAATTGCTGGCTTCCGTCACTTCAGAAGGTTTTGCAAACGTTAAAGAGCAACCCACACAAAAGGAACAGAGGCATTGGCGAAGAGGAGTTACAACTGGTGACCCTTGCTGCATCGAAGGGACTCAAAAGGTCGAAACTAACAATTATGAAAACCGGTTCGTACACGTATTAAATCTTCAAAAGCTTGTAAATAAAGAGAACCTCGTACTTCAATTTCATCCTGTTGTACATTATAGTAAAGAATCATGCCTTAGATTTACTTTGCTTTGCTTTAAAGCACTGTTAACTGTCATCTGGGTCGTCTAATACCAAATAAACATCAATCTTCGCCAGATCAAGAAACACTGAAATAGGGGCCTTTACAGTACCTTACAGGCGATTTGACAGACTTCGTCAGATTTTATGCTTTCTCCTGATTACGTCTTCTTTATTTGTTTTTAGTTAATAAATCTTACTAGACAGTTTAGCATGGTTGGATATGATGTCGAGTCTTGTAGTATTTTAATGAATCAGAAAGACTTATCCAACTCTTCCTTGCTTTACAGACCGCAGTGGGTAAAAATTACTTTGAAAAGGTGCATCTTGACAAGTCAGTTGTCGTAAACAAACCGATCTAGTTATAAGTGGAAGAAATACCAAATTCCCCGTCACATTACTTTTTAAAGAAGTTTTGATTTAAAACTGCAGTCTTCAACAAAATCTTATAGTAGCCTACGATACAAGAACAAGTTATTGCTCGTGTTTTAAGATCAGCACTTTTGATTAGAGTGCGTAAACATTCAGCGACTTCTTAATCTATTAGTAGTAGTTTTAAGTAGTTGTTAACAAACTGAATTTCACTTCAACAGCTAAGGAATTTATTTCCCTTACCGAAGTTAAAGCCGTAATCCCCAAAGTATCTTTTTTCTTCTTCAGGGTCACTTTCCCAAGGGTCGTGATCAGGATAATCGTTTCGCCAGTTCTCTTCATCTGCAGCGTGTAAAAAGGTAACAACTTCTAACCATTACCTAACCCTATTCCTAAGCTAAGTAAAAGATAAAAAACATTAAAACCGAAAACTCGTCTGTATTAAAAAAATAATTCATCCAAATTTACGCCAAGAGATCTAAAAAGAAACTTGGTTTTTATTTGAAAGTAACAATCAAAAATAAGTCATAATATTTTCAGTTACCAACTGCATTTGAGTTAACTATTGGTCCTCACGTTATTGTTGGATCTTGAAGTAATGTTCACAAGTTTAGATAAACGAAATTTAACATTTCACTTCTTAGAAGCTGGCTATGATTTTCTCATGAATATAATCAAATTGAACATTGTTTATCGGAATAATTCAGCACCATACAGAACGCAGCAAAACAACTGTTTTAATAAGGGCGTTAAGCCTCGCTTAGATAACGTCTCCGAGACAGGGGTCGAACCTATAATTTTTCATAACCAGCCAAGTCCATTTTTTAACCAGCTCTACTCAATTTTCAGCAAATACAACCAAGAAAGTAACCAGCTCGAACAAAGTAAGTAAAAAGATACGAAACCTTGTTTAAAAAGTAAACGTGTTGAAGGCTTTTAATACATTTTATTGAACGTCGGTGCTTCAATTCTTCTAGACCTAAATGAAATGAGCAACCAACCCAAACGTTTCTGTCCAACCTTCAAAGGATTAACAGAATTTCTGAAGTGGTTTGACCCGCCTATGACTAAATGAACCAGCTTGGGTCGGCTTTCCCCTATCAGCTTCGAACACTGCTTACGATTCCTGCAAAGGTGCTTACATAAACTCCAAAACAACCAAACGTCTAAAAAGAGATTAATCCAATTTTAGCAAACGACAGTTCACGCACGAACTACCCGCCTACCCCCTTTAGGAATCTTACAGTGAACATGACGTATTTTACCACCATTTTTCAAGCGGGCTTGTACATCGCTCCTAAACATTTTTTCTTTTTTTTTCGAGACCACTGATCAGAGAAAAAAACGTTTATCAAGGTTGCATGATTTAAAGTCACCTTATGTTATAACTACGATGGGAAACGTCATATCTGTACTAATACAAATCAGTACTAACCCGCCCAGTGTTATGACTTTTATGGACACAGTTGGCTTCTTCAACCATCATCTATACTAACACAATCAAGTTTGAGCCGTCCTGTGTACACCAGACTGTTATGAACACAGATGGCTTCTTCAGCCATCATCTGTAACTAACACAATCAAGTTTGACCCACTCTGTGTGCACCAGACTATTATGAACACAGTTGGCTTTCTCAGTCATCATCTATACTAACAGAAACCAGTTTGAGCCGCCCTGTGTGCACCAGACTGTAATGAAGACAAATGGCTTCTTCAACCATCATCTGTACTAACATAAACCAATTTGACCCGCCCTGTGTGCACCAGACTGCAATGAAGACAAATGGCTTCTTCAGCCATCATCTGTACTAACATAGACCAACTTGACCCGCCCTGTTTGCACCAGACTGGTGTGAATATTGCTGACTTTATCAATCGCCTACTTTACTAATTCAAACTAGTTTTCACCTATCTAATGTGCAACAGACTGTCATTAACACAGATTGGGTTCAAAACAGTTTTGGCTCACCCCGTTGCACCATTGTTTTTTCCACGTTTGGGAGTAAGTTGAATGTGTGTTTTGATAAACAGGGGTTGCTGCTATGGTAGGTTTTTCGCTGTAAAGTTGGTTATAAAGCTGATGTTTTGAGTGTTACCCTCTGTCACATAGCACTCAATCTGATCTTGTCAGCGAGCCACAGCACAATCGAAGCAGCGTTGCAACTCTTTTTGAGCAGAGTGGGGAAAGAAGGAGGTCCCTAGTTCACGAAACAAGCACTCTGAGCAAAGCTGCAAACTAAGTTTGACCAGACTCATGATTTGTCTGGTAAATCAGGCCCATGATCAGACAAATGACTGAAAACCAAGAACATTATCTGCAGCACTGGGTACTACTATAACAGGTCTCAATACAAACTACACCACTGACCATTCGAGTCATCTTCATCATCATATACCTCCGCAAACTCTTGTTCCATTGTCTCGAAGACGAAGTCTTGTTGATCAACTGGCATTATTTCAACCCTGAAAAACACAAGTTAAAAAGTACAGTTTGTCTGTATGATAGTATTGCCAACCAGTACTAAATAGATGCCTGTTAAAAGCTAGAATGGGAAGGAACACGTAAGAAATGGTGTATAAAGATACTTAAAGTCAAGTTAAGACCAAGCCCTTTGTTTTGGAACAGTATAGTAAATCTTCATTTACATGCTTTCTTTTTAGCATAAATATAAACTTTATCAGATGGACAAAGACTATCATCATTAACTTTTCCGCCAATATTTATGTCTTTGGGCAGAAACACAATATCTGTATGGAATTTTTATCTGGGGGTAGCATTCTTGCGACACGGTCAGAAATATCATACATTTGCTAATAGTTTTGCAGAAAACATCAACCGCAGGTTTTTCTATTCAAGTTCTGCATTTAATCCTACATGGTCCATTTGTTCATACATGCAGGACAAATATACATAAGGCACGGGTTTTATCGTTCCAGATTTGCTTATCTTGCTTTTTTACGTCCACTTTGAAAGATCAGTCACCCAATTTTTTGGTCGCAAAAAGTTACAGACGACATGCAATTTCGCTGTAAAAGTCGGATTTCGTGACGCCATCTTGGAAATTTGGCCAGTCTGTCCCTTGTTACTTCACGCGCATGCGCAGTCGTTATTCCGACATGTCCGTGGAGGACAACTTCTAGCGTTACACATCCGCAACATTTTCCCACGTGTCCGACAATGGACAAACCTCCTGGGTTACTTTTACCTCTGGCAGGCACAACACAACTTGATTACGTCTCTAGCCCGTGCAGGTATCGCTCTTTCTCCATATAGGGGCAGCAAACACCATTCAAACACACCATAGGAACCAACAATCTCGAAGCAAAAGGCACAAGTTCCGTTTAATAATGTCACGAGTGCTCTAGATACCGTGTTTGTTTCTCTTAGTTAGTGAAGGAGCCAGAATCACCAGGAGTGCTCCGTTATCATCTGCGCTTGTTTCCACTGCTTATATCTGTTCAGTTGTCTCTAAGAATGCCCGGTGGAGACTTTTAAGATTTGCTCAACCAAGTAGAAAGTGCTTGGGAGTCGGTGGCTCACAGGTGTCAGTAGTCGGCTTTAATATAGGATTCTACTATATCATGGGTACTACTCTTTTTATCATTCACGCCTTCTTTGAAGACTGTTATACTGCTCTCGGGCTTTATCAAAACGAGACCAGGCAGGTGGGTTGAGGGTTGTTGCTTTGAAACCCCAAGCGTTACTTTCACTATAATTTTCGGAAAAGTTCTGGTGTCATCGTCCAAATGAAACTTTTTGCTGTATTTTGGCAAACTCATGCAATTAAATCCCTACAGCATTTAAATGGGACTTTTATTCTCCTCAGAAACCGGTCTTTACTTTTACTCTGGCAACCTGTTGAGGTTGTTAAGGAAATTGATTATTAAAAAACAGTGCTAATTTGTATCAATGCAATGAAAAGGTTTGAATCGGATACTTCAATATAAAAGTAGCACGGGGAGGTGAACATCTTTTTGGCTTTGAAATTGGCAGTTTCCATATAGATGGTTTTCACTCAATCCCAAGAGATACCAAAGCCAAAAGATACGGCGGCCATGTTGGTATACAAAACAAAAGGTGATATGAAAATTCTATTGTTAAATGTAAGTAATGTACATCAACCTGGCCTCCGTGACATCAGATGAAACCCATCTATGTATATGATGGGTTGAAGTTTTTGTCGTCAAAACGAAAGTAATTGTGATTGTCCGCTAGATTAGGTTTACTAGCTCTACGAAACCCTGGTATTCTTTTAATTTTAACTAAATTGCATTTGTTACTGTCAAAGGTAAATATACTGAAAGTCCTGTCTTATCTTGTCGGGCATTGTAAGGGTACGTGCATTCATAATGGTATCTGAGAAATTGCTTATTTTCACCAATCTAATAAACTAATCTCAGTCTAAGGCATCTTAATTTGCAGTGCATTGTTGAGTACAGTGCTTCTTTATATTTTTGAGTGTATTTTGAGTTTGGTTTGTTACCAGGGACTCCAGGAACATGTGATTGTGGTAATTTCTGACATTTTTCTTGGAGCAGAAGTGCATAATTAATTAGGTTGTCACAATGAGCAGTCGGCGTCAGCCGTGCATGCTACGTATGACCGAATCTTTCCTTGGAAAGTGCTGGGACATGTTCAACAATTCCCACAAATGGATGTGTTTCTCGGGTCTTTACACTCCGCCAAGGGCAAAGACACTGTAAACGAGGGAACAAATTTTCACGGCCTCATAAATCACTTTTAAGATCCCTTGAGGTCACTGGCTAAGGTTGGGAACACGTAATATGTTCAAATACATTTTTAAAATAGTTTCCTGACAATGAACTACAGTTGATTTGCTCAAATGCTCAAATGCTTTTTTACTTTGTAAAAACATAAAACATGAATCTAATTGATATTCTAATAAAACATGTGAGAACAATGGCGTGCTCATTAACAGCGTTTGTTCATACTGAATATCGATTCATCCCGTGTTTTATGTGTTATATTTTCAAAAGCAACCATTCTTGAATTAGCTGTATATTTATTTTAAAACTATTTTGAATGTATTTAATATTGTATTGTTCTGCCTGTTACCCAGGTTCGCCATACTTTCTACTTAGTAGCTACTTGAAAGCAGTACTACGTACATGTCTCCTAAGGCCCCCAAAGTGTCGTACGTTGTGTAAAGATCATACACGTAGCCAGCTTCCAACAAATCCTCCTTCTTCTTGGCAGCGTCTGGAAATAAGATGATGACATTTCCAGGTTAGCTGTAGCTGTATTTCACATATAACAAACGGATTATTTGATAATGTCCAGGGGGACAGGGTGTAGGAACATTTTTAAAAACAAATTTTCATGATCGATTAGAAAAAACAAAATTTGCATGCCCCGAAAACCCGAAAATTTTTGTATTCGTCCATTCCCCACCATCACCACCTACCTCCCATTTCAAAATCGAATGTTTGGGCCTTAGTACGTGATTAAGTACAAATCACTCCAACACTTACAAATCACGCCTGAAATTCCAAATCACTCCAAGAATTCTCCAGATCACTCCAAGAATTATAGATCACTCCAAGAATTGCAGATTACTCCAAGAGTTACAGATCACTCCAAGATATACAGATCACTCCAAGAAGTACAGATCGCTCCAAGAAATACAGATCGCTCCAAGAATTACAGATGACACCAAGAAATACAGATCGCTCCAAGAATTACAGGTCACTCCAAGAATTACCAATCAACCCAAGAATTACAGGTCACTTCAAAAATTACAGATCACTCTAACAATTACCCTCAGTCACTGATAGCTTTTCCCTTATCATCTTGGTGGAATTGCACAGAATTGTGTTAGCATCTTGAAGCTCATCTTTAACTTTTTGCCTTTGCTTTCTGCAACAAACATCACAATTAGAAATCACTAGTTTACAACAAAAAGTAATACTAAATAAATTCTTCCTTCCTTGCACATGCGCGATTACAGTCAACGGAAGTCCTATAGTTATTTGAAAGTTTTTATGAATTTATGCTTAAAATATTTGTTGTTTCAGCCCAGCCTTTCAGTTTTAATTGATTACAGGTAGGTTGAAGACGAAGGGTAGGTTCACAAAAAACAAACTTGGTCCTGCCTACAATGTCTCCTTCTGGAAACCAAATGCCCTACCTCGTGTTAGAAATGTTTCGAGAAAATTTGCTCTAAAGGGATGAATTACCTCAGGTAAAATTCTTCGTTCGCAATACCTGGACTATCACATGGCTAGATTAGCCTCGAAGGCTTGTTTCGGGCAAGCAATCGTTTCATTTCAAATTTTAACTATCGTTAACTTGTAAATATTGCACTAAAAGGTGAAATAAAGTACTTATTGTTGTTGTTATTGTTGTTGCTGTAGGCAACAGTTTAAAATATATTATTCTGTCTTGATGATCGTTCCAAAGGCTACATCTACAATATAATAAATATTTAATACTTTTACCAGTCTAATCAAAAGTGTGCGGAAACTTTAATACATTTTCTAAAAGATTAAACTTTACGTACATGTACTTAAGTGTGCATAAAAACTTACTTTCTTTGGTCATCTGCTTTGTTTTCCAGATCTTTTACAACATCATACACATTGAACAATCTTTGAACCTCTTCGTCCATCTCCTTATCACACGACGGTTCATCTTGCCTTGTACGATTGTCTTCATCAGGTAACTGTTTACAGGCTCCTGCGTCAACACTGATGAGAAGATTTTTCACTGTATAGTAATTACATTTATTTAATGATACTCAGAAAGATTTGTGAACCTTCAAAAGTTTGAGAATCCAGCACTTTCTGGTGTTTTATGCCAACCTCCCAGGTGTTTACCATGAGTAATTTGAAATCACACCAAATAAAAGCACAAAGGTTTTGCTGGGGCGTAGTCAACTACAGTTGAAATGCGTTTGTCGTTTGAAATCCTAAAGGTGACTTTAAGTACCTCACCTAAAATAGGTGAGTTACTTTTTCTTGTGGGGACTTTAATTGTTATTGCCTATTATACACTATTACTAACACTTTTTATTCACTGCAATGGCTAACAAACCAAGAGCTGAATACAACCACAATTACTGATGTTTTGTCTTGCATAATTGTTAATTTTTGCATTTGCCAAAAAGAATGACTTTTCATTTTTCCATTTCTAATGTAACACGTGTACATAAGCAACAAAAAATCAATAGAATTCTATAATTTTTTTCGATTTTGTTGATACAAAACGACCAAACTCCACGGATTCGTTTAGAAATTCTTGCATCGTGCTGAGTGCTGATATTTATTCAAAAAATAGCAAAGCAAGGTAAAAAAAACGGGAAAAAGAAAAAGAAAGCTGTTATGAAGCTTTCTTGCAAAGTATATGCTTTGGTGGCACAAAGAAGACGATCGCACGTGTCATTTTGGATTATTATCAATACGGGAGAACTACGCCAGCTCACGTAGGAACAAGCCTCAGCTCTTGGCATTATCTTTCATGTTAAAACGTGGTTTGTAAAGTTGCAAACTCGATTTCAAATTACCTTCACAATTATCAAGTAAAGGAATATATTGTGCATGCCAAAGTTTGTTAGAGGAATCAAATTTGAAGAAATTTGCTTAATTAAATGATATTTGGTTGATATTTTTACACGTACTTTGTTTTCTTGTCACTGAAAGGCCGGCGCTCTGAAACAATCCTGAATCTAGCATCTTGACTGAGGCTCTACAAGATAGATTGAAATCACTTTCAGGACCCGGTCGTTAGAGAGAGGGTTAAGTTTAGCCCAGGGTTAGGCGAAACTTTAAACAAAATCCCTTCACCTAGAAACACGTCTGGTCTTTCCAAAATAATATTAAAGAACACTCCAAGTGAACCCAAATACGTAAACCCGAACTGACAGCCCAAATCAATCTTTAAGGAGCTAAATTCAATCGCGGGTTAAGGTTTTAACGCTGGGTTAGCGCTT
>JAOBYF010152887.1:0-10923 GCA_025403605.1 Parazoanthus darwini | reverse complement strand
CCCCCCATAAACGTTTGAGGGATGACTACAATCTGCATAGTCAAAAGGGATTATAAGATGGATAGAAGAGCTGCTTTAAGGGTTAAGTTTGTTTCTGGTTTTATTTTTGACTGTCGACTGTTTAACGTTGATTGCATTGATTTATGCTGTTTTGTTCGAACTAAAGTCAGAATAAACGTTTTCTTACAAAACGACCGAACTTTCATTCTCACTGAGCAACCATAGATTGTAGATTCATTGTGCAAGAACTAACCAATTTCTTGAATTTTTTCTCGTTGTCATCATATTCAGACTGATATGCCCAAGACGTCCACACTTTAAGTTAGTTGTTTGTGTTTTATTGGATGCTTTGCCTTCTAAAGTTTCAATCAGGTCTTAGTTGTACTCGGAAACCTGGCCGCCACGTGACTTGAAGAGGGTTATTATGTTCAGCTACATATGACGTTTGAATATGTTTGCTTTGAAAATCAGTCAAAACAGACAAGTCCCATAATAACGCAATTCAAAAGTTACGTGACATGACGTCATTGCTTTATAAGTATGTTTTCATGTTCTAAGTAACCTTCTGAAAAACTTTTGTTGGTATATCACTATTTGCTGTCACGAATTTGGAAAAATCATTTTTATTACATGTAGTTGCAAAATATCTTCTCCTTGCCCTTGACAGGACTAGAACAACCATCTACGGTTGACCACACAATGAATACTTGATGAGATAACCATCGATTACAACTTGTAATATCTTTCTATGTAGGAAAGTAGTATGTCGTCTTGTTCGCATAGAAAGCTGACATACATTTACTTGTTTTTCTTGCAAACTTTAAAATTCCTTGTCGGTAATAAAAATAAAAGTGGAGACGGCCTTTTCAAAGCCACTCAGTAAAGTTTTAAAACACGATAACTTGTCTACCACATACGCTGTGCATGCAACACTATCAAATCACGTCTTATTCTAAGCATGCATAAAAGAATCACGCATAAATGTATGTAACATCTCAAGGCTTTGCAATCTCGATTTACGCTTACAGCTAACATACCTTTGAGAAAAAAGTACTTAACATATTTTAAGTCATGCTACTTATAGTGTAGCAGCTATTTTTAGCACTCGATCGAAAACGTTCAACTAACCCTAGTTCGTAGAAATCCAGACACCTGGAACAAAAGGAAAGAACACTGTGGATGATGTATATGGTCGTCACTGGGCCAAGGAGGGAAAAACTGCCGCTCGTTTAAAAACTACCGAAACAAAAAAACCCACTCAGAACCGTTGTAGTTGAAGTGGAATGTACAGTTGACTTCCGAGATCCAGAACATTGCCAAAACGTTCCGGTAACTCAAACTTCCAATAACTCGAAAGTTTTTTTCCACATTTCTTTGAAGGTCCGAGTTACCATGGGAAACAACTGAAAGTGTAACTGCTACTTTTGCTCCCCTAAAGAGACAGTTTATTTCATCTAAAAATCTAACAAGCCATTGCTGTACGGTAGAATGCTGAATTCTATTTTTGCATTTTTTCACTTTCATTTTGTCTAGATTAACAAATATCACACGAAACACTTTTGTGAACTATGCCTTTTGCACTGATCTAACACTGGAGGTCATTCAGAACTGCAAATCATCAAGTGCTGGCAAGTGCCGCATTATAAGTACACTGAACACCGTTCTCCTTTCACACTACTGTACACTCTTGTTATAGGGTGACAGAAATCATTTTGATCCTCTTGCTATTTACACTTTGCTGCTTCCAATGACATCCATGCATCATCTTCTTGACCAACTCTTTCCCTACGTTAGGATAAAGAATTTCAGATGGAACATAACTATTATACAAGTATCGGTGTATAAAAGGATTAGCAATAATTAACCATATTCAGCTGCAGATATAATCACAGTACTAGAAGTATGGGATTTAAAAGTATTTTGCCGTTAAGGATACGGCGAGGGAAAAGGTCGAGCATACAAGATGATGGATATTGACCGTTAGACGAAAACGGTGTGATACTTCTGTTGCTAGCTGTGAGCGAAGCAGCAGCGAACATACTTCAGGTGATGCAAAAAATAACGACATTCCTTTGTATGATCTTGTCATTCGACCTCGTTTTCGTGGTTATTCTAACTCGCTCTGATGCGGATGATCAAATCTCGCTTGCTGTTGTTTCACTGCCTGGTTTTCACATGCCACTAGAAAAAGCGTGTCTTCCAAACTAACCGTTAACCCCAACGTAACGTAAGACGAACTTAATATTACTCATGCACAAAAGGTAGATTTCCACTTAGCAGACGGCTTGTATAGTGTTCTTTTAGTGAGAAAACTCAAAAGCAATTTCGTTACCAGCTGAGAGGAAACTGCGCATACTGAAATCCCAAATTCGGCATTAAATATTACCTTTGCGCTTGCTTGCATAGCCTGCGTAGATACAGTACGTAGCGGTCTTGTTTGTCGGAAGAAAAATTGGGAATTCATAATTTCGTTCACTCGCGCGTCCAATATGGCGTCGGAATGGGCAAACTCATGCGATTCCCAACATTTCCGCCTCAGGTTACAAACAAAACGAATATACACGCCTAATTAAACTATTCTTGCAACAACATATTTAAGCGAATTCGAATACTTCTTTTTTAACAAAAAAGCGCCAAAATCAGTTGTGGCAAAATTTAAGATTCGCTAAATTTGGCCTAGTCTTCAGTATCAGCAACGAAGAGCATTAATGTGGCTTGTACAACGCAACGTTTATTGGCTCAATTCAAAACCTATTATTTCTGCAGAATTGTAGTAGTATCGCAACGTTTTTATTCAACATTTTCCTGCGCAGCATCCCACTGGATCCCTCTCCTAAGCAAGAGCAACCTTTCAGCTCACTGAATGGGTTTCAAGTGAATGAGTTTCTCCCGAAACAAGAAGTATACAACAACGAAGTAATAGCTGGAAGACTCGAGTGGTGTGAAACTACCAAGCCACTAGCGCCGGTTGGTGCGATTCTGCTGACAAACAATGGCCGAGAATATTGAAAAGGGAACACGTCTTCACTCTTTGACAACAGTCGGTCAGAAACATTTTTTAGAAAACTATTTTGCCTTGTGAAATCTTTAAAGAAGTTGAAAACCATATATATATGCACATGTATATTCTACATGTCGACTCCACATTCGAAACAAAGTTGTCTGACATTTTGTTTCGGTTTAATAGCTGACAAAAAAAAACTAAATAGAAAAGTCGAACGCGCGACGTTTTTGGATTTTTCCACTTTATTTACGGCAAAGGGAAATTACATGTCATCAAAAAGGCGGCCATCTTGCAGATAAATTAAGCATGCATCTTTCACAAGATGGCCCTTTAAGTAGAAAGCAGACCAGACAATCTGCATTCCAACTCGACGATACGAGCGAAGCAGAAGCAGTTTGAAAATCGGAAGAAAAAGAAGTAGAGCACTCAAACAAAATTTGAAACGTGCAAAAAATAAACGACACGATTTACGATTTTAAAATTGAGTGAGTCAATAGTAATAAGTTAAAATACCGAGGTCGCAGAACTACTGGAAACTACCAGTTTGAATAGAAATCAGTACACCACTGTTGTTCTTTAATCATGAGGAATAACAGTACTTTTGCAAAATTTCTCCTGCGAAGAGGAAATAAGTATTTTCGTATTTGCAAAATAAACGTCCTCCACGAGCTCACCGAAGGAGCCTTTGATTATGGGTTATCAGCCCTTTCATTAATAATCAAATAACTTGAAAGTTTCGATAAAACATTCACTAACAACAGACAACTCGCTGCAAAATAAGTCGAAGGCATTGTCGACATTTAGTGAGTCATGTCGGGTACAAACATTCACAAAAGTAATCGTTGTAACGTCGACTTAAAGGCCATGTAGTAACCGGCGCAAAGTTTGTGACAGTGTTAGTATACAATCTGAAAAAAATAATCCACATGGTGAACAGCACTTTGTTTATCTTTATTATTCTCACGTGGAGACACAAAATAAAACAATGATTCGCTGACTGGTCTAAAGAAAAACACAACTTGCAAGCAATCTGGAACCGGATTCCTACTGAATCCGAAGAATCTACTCTAGGGAGTGGGATTCCTCCGATTAGATTCTTGAATATTAAAATTTAAGTAATGAGTAATCCCGTTTTGGATTCAAGAATTTGGATATGGATTGAACAGAAAAAATATCCCCTAATACTGATAGCAAAGCAAAGCTGTTTTCCTTGGCAAACGAAAATCTGTTTCGACGGACATTGCTTACCAACCGGAGTTAAGGAAGCCAGTGCTTGAGCTGCTCCTTGTATTCTTTGTCACATGTGAAAACCGCTCGACCGACTAGGACGGTCTTGCATCTTGGGTAGACCTCGAACACATGACGCCTGTAGGAATCCGGCTGCCTGCAATCGCTTCCAGCGGGGCAGGCGGGGCCACAGTACAGCTGTAAGTGACGGAAATCCTCAGCAGAGATTTTGTCCAGCATCGAACCAATGATATTGAGCACATCAAATGGCTTTAAGGCTCTCTCCTCCTTGCTGTAAAGAAAAAAATGGCATCAAAAAATAAGTTTCTAGAAACTATTAAATCCCATTTTCAAACCTTTCTCACGCACTTCCAATCCACTAAAGATACGACCCCACAATTTCATAATTGATATGTTTCTTGAGGGGTTGTCGATCGTACTAATTGTCAGGGCAATTGACACATTTAGTACGATCAACAACCCCTCAAGAATCATAAATGTACAGCAGCTTGTGTTTCGAAACTGTAAAACAAGGTGTGTACAATCACCAAACTACTTCGGTATGATTGTCAAGATCTGAAAGCAGGTGGTTAATTGAAGTTTTGGGTCTCTGAGATGTTTGCAAGCGAAACTGAGTCAATGCCAACACGATCTGTAAGAAGTGCTAGTGAGTAGTTATTTAAGTAAGATTTTGATTATATTCCATTCAGTGATTTGTTAGACTACATCCAAGACGAAGGACGCAATTCAATAAAGCTTTTAAGGGAATATAGTTATCGTATAAGTAACGAATACACAACAAAACACACCAACCTTGAAAAGGCAATTTCAATGAGTCCTTCGTCCTTAAGGAACTTTGCTCTGAAGCGTTGATGCTGACTGAGCCAAAACACAGCCTCATCTTTATACAACTCTGCACTAGTACGTGCATTGTGCCTGATGCTATGGGCGTGGGCCTGAGACATGAACCTGTAAAACAGTTGTCTTGGGATGAATCTTTCTAAGGCAGCGGCAACATAGAGTTTCTGATCAACTGGATTCGGTGAACTTTCACAACTTGGCAGCAATGCAGGTACAAAGTGCGACTTCATTTTGCTTTCGTCATCTTGACCCTGTTGGATCTTCGTGCTTCCAGTCTGCTGAGGGCACGGTTTTTCCTTTATGTTTAAAGGGCAAATTAAACCGTACTTTTCCATAATTATGGTCATAGCTTTAGCATCTTCCTTAAATTGTTTCATAATACACAAAAGCAGGCCTTTCGTGAGAATCCCATGTTTTTTTAGCAAATTGATGCCATACTGACCACCTCTTCGACTCGATAATACAATGTCTGGATTGTTGACAATGCAAAGAAAAATATCAACAATTTTCGCAGGTAGCAAAGAAATCCAGATTGTTTCACCTTCAGCTCCATAAACAAGCAAACCTTTTTCTTGAAAATAGTCAAGACTTTCAGATGGTATGTCACATTGAGATCTGAATTCACAAAGCTTCATGCTGCTTGGATGAGATAAATACGCCTGATATTGCCTGATATTATCCTCAACTAATATTGTAGAAAGTGACACAGTCTTATCTCGAAGGCTGGCTACATTTTTATTGAATTCCTTCAAAATCCCTTTTTGAAGATGAACGACACTCTCGAAAGATGAAACATCAACAGAGTGGTAGACAAATGTTTTTGTGCCCACCCTGTTTTCCACAACCCAATCACACATATGAAGCCACAGAGAAGACTTTCGAAACCTCTCGTCAATTAATGACATCAACTCTTGTGAAACGTCGCCACAGTGAGTTCCCACAAGGAATGTTGGACTTTTGCTTGATATGCGTGCATAAATTGATTGCACCATAAACGCTATTCTTCGGATCTCAGACTCAACGTTCTCAAAACGATCCTTCACCAAATCACTTAGATTGAACACAATCATGTACATGCACAAAGGATCGTTGGATACAAACAACTGATGGTAGTGTTCAGAATCTCCAGGCAAGTCAACGATTCGTAGCTTTACCGTAGCAAAGGCTTCGATTATTTCGGGTGTATATTTCTTTCGAAGAATTTCAAGTGTTCTTGTTTTATTGAATTCTTGTATGTCCTTGTCAAGAACTCCATCCACCGCTGCTTTTGACCACGGTACTACACGTAATAACATACGATAGGCCGCAAACAGAACAAAATAGATTACGAAGGCAGATATACGCCAATCATCAACACAGGAAGTACAGAGAGCAACAATCAAAGACGCAAGTGTGACAATAAATCTAACACCGCTATCTTCGTAAACAACTTTCAGAAAGCTCAAGGATAGATACTTCATTAAAGGTATATCTCCAAAATATCCTTGAACCTGCAACCACCTTCCATATATATGTATAAAGAAGTCTAAAAGTATAAACAGAAGAACCGCTGCGGGTGGGAACGCAATCCTAATGTGCACAAGCAACAAAACGGAGACAAGCATACATTCACCAGATAATAGTTTCTGATGAACAGGATGCAAAGCTTGTTTACAATTTAAGTAACGAAAAAAAGGAAGAGAAAGAATCATTCTCCCTGGGTAGCCCCTGTCAATACCATACATTAAAGCAAAGGGAGATGTATACATAATTGTACAGAGTATGACATATAGTTCAGACTTCAAGTCCAGAATATCCATTGCAAAATTAATCCTCTGAAAACGTCTGAAAATGTCAACAATGACTAGATCGTGTACAGTTTCTAAAAGTATTACCAACAACCCCGGTGGTTCAAAAATTAGAAATAAGTAAAAGAAACACAAAAAACAGACTACAGCCGGAATTTGCCAAAAAATACTAAATGCAGCTCCATCGTTCCAACCCACCATAATATTCCATGCACTTGTAATCAGTGAATGACAAACTCTGTATCCCCAATTTGCAAATATAGTTCCGAGGAATATACCAGTGAGAACTGCTCCACACATATCTATCCACTTCTTTCGTACAGAAAGAGTTTCTGAGGGGAATTTCAATGTAATGAAGGGCAACAGTGGCATCCAAATTGCGACAGTACTACTTCCAAACAGCAGCAAAGCAACCGTCAACAACCCTATCACAAAAACATTACTTTCTTGCTGAAATTTACTTAAAATAACGTCATACTTTCTTTCGAACCTTTTCAAGGAAAAGAATGGCTTTTCAACAACACCAGGCCAGAACAGAATAAAAGCTACAAACATTCTCCAACACGCACTGTCGAAATACTCAAGCACAAAGTCTTTGGGTCTCAACTGGTTCCACTGTGAATCTACCTGGCGAATGTCCACATCACGATTCTTGATATCAATCGATTCCGATTCCGATGCTGCTTCTCTCTGTTTGGTAATTTCTGTCCTCAGCAGCGCGTGTAGCCCATTCCCAAGATCTTCAACCACTGTTTTGGATTTTCCATGCCCTTCAGTTAGTGCCCCTACCACACTGGATTTACCAGCTTTGACATCTCCCATAACTATTAACTGTCCGTGTGGCAGGAATACTCTTGGCTCCACAGTGTTTCTAAAACAACTTTTTTCTTCCACTGGAATATCTAAAAATAATTGGTTGTAACGTTACTATCACAGTTGTATTATCACGGTGAAAAGGGCGCATCTACTTTCATGTTTCCCTTTCCCAATAAACACGTCCCCCAACTCCTCTCTCACTAATAATATATTGCAACTCATTCGACTCTTATCATGTTTGTATCGTGTCTTGTATTCAAATGGTCAGTACCGGTAGGTTTTGTTTCAAGGTGTTAGTTTTTGTTTTACCGTTCAATCAGAGAACGATATCATATGTTTAACAGTTACTCCACAAACGCACTTTTAGATAGCTGAAGAGGTGCGGAGCACCGAGTCGGCTATCATAAGCTAGCTCATATCAAACAAGAATAAGTGTAATAACTGTTTTTTTTTTCAAAAACCAAACAGACCAACCTCAAAGTAATAAATTTTCTCGACATCACCCTTGACCTGAACAGTGGAAAATACCGCCCCTACAAAAAGCCGGGAATTCCACCTTTATACATAAACGCTAAATCTAACCACCCGCCCACAATTATCAACCAGTTGCCACGTGCTATTGGGAGTAGAATTGCAGGCCTATCCCGCAACAACGAGGAGTTCGAGAAAGCAGCCCCAACGATGCGCTTCTAAAAATTGTTAAATTTATAAAATTTTTCAAAAAATGCCAAATATTCCAAATAATTCTTTTTTCTTTACATGTAAGATACTATGAAAAAATCTAAAAATTCCTGTCTTGTATCGGTTCTAATACTAGTTGAATTTTGATACAAAATGTCAAATTAAAGTTAAATCACTTCGCTGTGAAAAACCCGCTGCACTAGGATAAAGTCTTCCACAACGTTCAAGGTGATAACCAAACTATCCCTTATTTTTCGCATATTTTCAAAAATGCAATTCTTGAGCTCGTTCTTTGAAGTCCAACAGTATCATAGATACTGTTTCTGGAAACTCAGAAGTAAAACATTTATTAAATACCAGATTCAATGCTATAACTGGCAAACTGAACAAATAGTAGCTTTTGACGTACCAGAGGGGCTTGTCGATTGTAGGTTTTCAGCTGTTCTTGTTCTTTTCTCAATTATCTCGATATTCGTTGTAGCAACTTCCAATGCCTGTTTGAGGCCTTGCATTTCTTGTTGCACTAGAAACAAAATCCGGATTCTTGAGTTTTAAGGTTGAAAAGAGTGCTCTTTAGACACTTGTAAGTAGCATCACTCGACAGATGGGTTGACAGAATGCAGCATTAGATGATGGTATAAAGGCTTTAGGTGTATATTGTTTGTTATCAGAAACAGTCAGAAATTTATGTTAAAGTGCTACTCGGGAAAAAAATTGGACTTTTTGTTCGAGTCTAAGATAGAAGGAAATGTGGCCGTGTTGATCATTATTATATTCTCACGAGGCTAAGAAAGAAGAACCGGTGTGTCCAAGAGATTGTGTCATCCCCCCTGGACAAAATCCTTAGTGATTTGGCTTTCCTCAGCCTCCTAACCGAGATTTCTGCCCCCCTCCAAAAAGAAAAACGTCCAAATAGAGTGATTTTTAATAATAAAAATTATCGAAGAAAATTATCCTCTTTTATTATAATGTCACAGGATGCATAGTAACACAAACAAAATCACGTTTATTTTCAACAGCACTCCGTCTCAGGTCTAAAAATATATTTACATATTGCTTTGTGGGGTTGTTATTCGGATAAACACGCAATCAGTAACAGGTTTTTGAACAATTTTAGCTATGACTTAAAGAACTAAATAAGAAAACAGCGGGAACTAGAAAAAAATGCGTGATAACTGTAGACTGATCGGTCTCTGGCTCCTACTGTTTTTCAATCTCAACATGCTTTGCGAGCATTTAAGTGACGTAACTGGTGCGGCACGCTATTGACAAAGTCTGAATTAGTTTTATTTTATTTTTATTTCGCTTATTTGATCACAAGAACAATTTGATCAAAAGTTAAATCGAAAAAAACCTATCGCGGTGTTTTAGAAGCGTCAAAATATGGTTTGTTTACATGTTTATATAATACACTACAATTCAACGGTAATACGTAAGTACTTTGAAGGTGAGTTACCACCTATCCTGATGCAGATACAAATGTAACCCACAAAATTATCGAAAATGCCAGTAAACAATATCATCACTTCATTTAAGTTCCAAAAATTGCAGTATGGACACTTGGGTAGAGAGTTTGTTATGTGACACTCATAACGTTTAGTGAAGTGATTGTGACGTTATAGTAAATTAGGACAATTTATCTTTAGCAATACTGGATATAGAAGTGAGAATGACTATGTTCCAATGATGGGGTCCATTTACTAACTGGTAATGCTTGACGGCAACTTCTATAAAGCAACCAAGCCATACAGCTGCTTTACAGTGCCAACACTGCCTTCGATGTACAGTGTATTGATAAAACAATTGTGCATTACAGTCTGGACATGGACAAGGTTATAGTGCTATGAATAGCTGCCTTTGCCTTGGCAACTGCTACATGACACTTTTTTTATGGGGGGAGGGGGTCAAAATGAGCCCCCAATGGCCATTAATAATCCAGCGGATTAAAGCAGACGTGCCCTTCGTACGACGACGAAGGCAGCCAAGGCAAATCAATTGAGCGAACAGTAAATAAAACTGTCTCTGCCATGTTCCCTTGTCGATTAGGTAATCTAGAAACTTATTGGAATATTAAGTGGTCTATCAAACTAACTGACAAAACTTCAAATGGAATCTTCCAAAACGTTGCTCAAAGTGAAAAAATTCTCCCTTAATTGGCCCTTTGCCTCACATGACTAGCCTCATTATACTGCCCATGGATCGCAAGCGGTTCCAGTGTGGTGCCAAACAGCATAAGTTCAGACCATTGATTCAGCTCTAACACGTGTATGTAAAACGTAAGATAAATTGTTGTCCTTTTTCTGGAGGAAAACGGCGAAACGCGGTGAGGGAGGGGGAGGGGAGAGAAAGATTCTTTGAGCAGAATTTTTCTTAATTCTATAGCCTGTTCCAGGCTCTCAGTCAGTGGGGACGATTTCAATTACGGGGGATAGCGGCTAGCGGAAGCCGGACGAGTGGGGTCTTTTCATTTGGGTAATGCTCTTCTCACTAGAGCAATTGTTCAAGATGGCGGCCGGAAGTTGGACAAGTATAATAATTTAAATTATT